>APFE031226601.1:106695-131867 GCA_000404065.3 Pinus taeda
AATCTCATATTGGCTCTATTCACACTGATAATGGAAAAGAATACACTTCAAATGAATTTGAAAACTATCTTCGCCAACGTGGGATCAAACATCAAACAACTGTGCCTTATAATCCCCAATAGAACAGAGTAGCTGAAAGAATGAATAGGACAATCTTAAATATGGTATGCTCCATGATGTTTTTCAAAAATGTAATATTGATGTTTTGGGCTAATGCAGTTCTATGTGTTGTATATGTAAAGAATAGATGTCCATCTAATGCCATTAGAAACAAGACTCCTTATGAAATGTGGTATGGGCACATTCCTTCAGTAAAGCATCTCAGGGTCTTTGGTTCCACATGTTATGCCATGATACCAAAGGTACATAGAAACAAACTTGGTGCAAGAAGTCATAAGTGTATCGTCATGGGGTATTCAAACACCTCCAAAGCATATCGTCTCTATGATGAAGTCAATAAAAAGTTTGTTGTGTCTAGAGATGTAATCTTTCTTGAATCATCCAAAACTGACAATGTTGTTGAGAGGAAACTTGAACGCTTAGATAGATTTGCAAATGAAAAATCATTTCAAGAATTTGATTATTAGATTCCACATCTTGAAGGGAGGATTCCTATACTAGATCAACCTATGGAATCTTCTTCTGAAGCACTCTCTCTACAACGGATAATACTTTGAGTGATGTGATTGACAGAATTGGGAGACTAAATCTTGATTCAATCCCAACTCAATCAATGAAGCAGCCTGGACCATCTGAGAAAGGTTCCCCAAAGTGGCTGAGAAAGACACTTGAAAGTGTTCATCTTGATGAGGTTGGAAAGACAGGAACTAGAAATTCAAACCGGCAAAATGGAGGTGATGTAGATGACTCTGATTCACCTGTTGATATGGATGTTTCTTATGATTGTGAATTGAATTTGTCGACATATTTTGAACCAACTTCCTTCAAAGAAGCTTCTTCTCATGATGAATGGAAAGAAGCAATGCAAAAGGAGTCTGATGCCCTAATAAAGAATGGCACTTGGAAGCTGGTTGATCCTCCATTGGGATCCAAACCAATTGGCTACAAGTGGGTCTACAAGAACAAGTATAAAGCTGATGGCTCACTTGAAAAGCACAAAGCCAGGCTCATGGAAAAAGGTTTTGCACAAAATGAAGGGATCGATTATGAGGAGCCTTTTTCCCCCACAGCAAAATGGGCTACCATCGAAACACTCTTTGCCCTAGCAGCTCAGGACAGTTGAAAAGTCCATCAAATGGATGTAAAAACTACCTTCTTGAATGGAGATATAAAAGAGAACGTTTTTATGTCCCGGCTTGAAGGAGTTGCTGCAAAAGGACATGAACATAAAGTATGCAAAAGTGTGAAATCCTTGTATGGCCTCAAACAAGCACCGCGAGCCTGGTATGAAAAACTAAATGATCATCTTCTGAAACTCAATTTCAAACATTATGATCTTGATGATGCAACTTTGTTTGTCAAGAAGGCTGGAAAACTAGTTGTATATCTTGTTGTCTATGTAGATGATCTTTTGATGACAGGGAACAATGAAATCTACATTGCATCAATAAATAAGGAATTGAGGAAAGGTTTTGAAATGACTAATTTGGGCTATTTTCATTACTATATTAGTATTGAAGTAACTCAACATCCAAAGTCCATATTTGGTATGACTGAATGCAATCCTCTAACTACTCGAATGGAACAAAACTTAGAGCTCACATCCATTGAAGGAAAAGAATTTGAGGATGCAAAAAAGTATAGACAACTTGTAGGAAGTCTCAACTACCTAGCTATTACCAAACCAGACATTTCATTTGATGTTGGAATCCTCTCCAGGTTTATGCAAAAGCCTTGTGAGGGACATTGGTCTACTGAAAAAAGAGTTCTAAAGTACTTGAAGGGAACTGAAGACTTTGGAATCAAGTATACACAGGTGAGCAACTTCAGCTTGATTAGGTACTCTGATTCAAACTTCGATGGAGACAAAGAAACTGGGGTATCTACTTCAAGTTATGCTATGAGTCTTGGATCAGGAGCTGTCTTGTGAAGATCACCCAAATAATCAGTTCCAGCAGATTCCACAACAGAGGCAGAATATGATGTAGCAGCTAAGGCAACAAAAGAAATTGTGTGGCTTAGGAAAAGTTTTGAAGATTTGCAGGTAAAACAAGTACAATCAACTCCACTCATGATTGACAATAACTCAGCAATAAAGTTTGCCAAGAACCCAAAGTTCCATGATCGAACGAAGCACATCAATATTAAATATCATCTGATTCGACATCATGTTGAGGCCAAAACAATCCATCTCTGTCATTGTTCCACTAATGAGAAAATTGCAGGCGTCTTCACTAAAGTGCTTGGAAGAGAAAATCTTGAAATATTCAGAATGATGCTTGGACTCACCAACATCCCTTCAAATTAAAGGGGGAAAGTTGACACCTAATCATAGGGATTGGGTGAACAATTGTAATTAATGTAAATAAACAATAGAGAAGATAGAGAGTCAATGGGAGATGAACTGAACAATCTCTCCCTCTTGTATATAATAACGAACAACCTGAATGAATAATATGATTTGATTTGAGGAGTTACCTCCTGGTTTGAGAGTACCAAAGCAAAGGATATTACTAGTAAATCTCACGCTTGGGATTAGAAAGACATTGAGATTATTATTGTTTTTCCTACCTCAGAAGTTGTTCTAAATATTGAAGGGATTACTCCCTTGGAAACTTTCTACATTCTTGAACACAAGGTCATGATGAAAAGGGGAAGGAATAAAAGAAAATTGGATCAATCACAAGCATTAGTGTCCAACAAACTTTCCTCTTTTGAAGTCCTATGGAAAGGGTTCACTACAAAACCTACAAAAACGTTAGGCAAGCTAACTCAAATCATTAGAGCTTATGCCTCAACAACCATTAAAAGGTTGTAGAGGTTCAGGTAATTTTAAAGGAAAAGGAGGAAAAAATAATTTTGCTGGAGAAAACTCTTGAGGCTAAGAAACAAAAGGTCAATGAGCAATGGAAGAACCAAGTGATAGAGTTGCAACAAAATCTTGATTCCCTGCAAATTCAACATGAGAAAGTGATGCAAATGAAATATGATTAGATCAAGGGAATTAAACAAATAATTGAATATTTTCAAGTCAATCTCCACATGCCAGAGTTCAAGAAGACAAAGAACTCAATTATTTGTTAAAATATTAGGAAAATAATGTTTTGCAATAAGCTTACAACAATTCAAGGTTGGTGTAAAATTGCAAACTCTCTCATAGATCAGTTATCTCACATGAAAGATTATTTTGAGGAAGTAAATGAATAGCTTTTTTATTTCCTGAACTGGCAAGAAAATGTTGAAGGCAGAGCTACAAACTTGCCTAAAATGGATGAAACTCAAAAAATCATAATTTTTAGAGAATGAGAAATCAAAATGAAGTAGGCTGAAGCTATTGTGCATGAAGCTCAGGATATTTCTAGTTGAATCATAGAAATGGTCAATGATACATTATTGGAATCAAATCTCGTTCCCAATTGTTCCAAATATTTGTTGTCAGATTCCAAGATATTACTAAAGGCTTCGCATGAACATAGTGCAACAATGGAAAAAAGGATTCAACATTTATCTAAACTTACTCTAGAGTATCATTGGTACTTCTTGGTCAAGCCACATATTCAATGGATATTTCTATGATGTCTCTAAAATGCCACTTCTCATATGCTGCCATCATTAAAGATTGTTATTTTTACCAGTCATATGAGGATTAAGCCCACGAACCCTTCAGAACTCACTATCTTGTTGGATATCTAGAGATTGTGACAACTAACTATTGGACAATCTTCTTCCTATGCTTGGAAATTTGTTGCAACTATTTCTCGATTTGTCTATTATTGTTGTTTCTGTTGAAGAGTTGTTAGGATTGTTTATTTTTTCTTTTGTATGTAAAACTATAAATTCCCTCTCCAAGATGAAAAAGCGGTTTTGAATTTTTGCAAGAACAGACTTAAATTGCAATATTGTATTTAAGTTTTTCTTAATATTAAGCTAAACCACTTGCATCTCCACGATGAGCAAAGCTACTATTGAGAAATAGAAACAAGAAATTTTAGTTTAATTTGTCCTTGAATTAAACTAAGAATTAAAATTGAATTATATTCTCATAGAAACTTGTAAGTAGTTAATTAAGTTTAATTAACTTAACTAGCTTAGGAATTTCGAATTGGAAGTCTTTCTGAAGTCATGTGTATGTTATCCCTAAATTTTTGGGGTTCAGTATGAGTTTAAATTGAGTTGGAAATTAGATCACTCAGTTTACTGAGTTAAGTTCAGTTAAATTAGTTCCAAACTGTTTGTGGAACTTATAGAGAGTTAACGGTCAGTTGCCGCACTAGTGCATTAAAAAGTGTCACTCGAGTTAATTGAAGATTCCCTCATGAGAAACTCATGCATGTCAGTTCAAAGAAAGACCCAGTAGAGACTAGAGTGTAGGGAAAGTGTAATATCAATTGTATTATTTACTAGAGTGTAAATATTATGCATGCATTAAAGATTGATCCTATGTTTGGATTGCATAGTTTTGGAAGCATGAATTCCCTTTAAATACAGGCCATTCATCCTAGGAATAATGCAAGAGATTAGAGACTTGGAGAGTTGTTGAATAGGCTAAGGATTTAACTTGAGCTAGCTTGTGAGCTAAGAGAGTTGAGCATACTTGTGCAGAATTGTTCTAGTGAGAAAAAGATTTGTATCTTCACTCATATGTTTGATATATGCAATACAGATAGCAGGGTTTTGAGCAGTGGCTTTCCCTATATACATCTTGTGTTATGTGTCATTGATTTATCTTCTTCTTGTTCATATTGTTTTCATCGGTGTATTGGCTTCCGTTGGTTAAAAGTAGAAGTAGATTATTGTCCTGTGCTTTAGTAAAATGCATGAGCTTGTGAATCTACATGATTTTTCTATAGCTATAGTCTATCAAGTACTATTATCCTATTTGTATATGTGTTTGCTTTGAATGGAATTGTTATATTTTATTGTTCACATATTGTGTGTTAGTCAATCTTTCATAATCACTACTGATATGCTTGATTGAAATTTGCTTTATATTGTGAGTGATGAGATATCAAACATATGTCATGTTATAATGAAGTAATTTAATTAACTATTTAATTAAATTAATTTTCTTTAATTGAGTTAATATTATGATTGCATAATGATCTACATTGTTGTGTTAATTGTGACATCTTTTAAGCACATATGTCATCAACTTACTCGGGTATAATAGTAGTTTATAGTAGTTCTTATTTTAGTTATCAGTACATATTAGAGTACATTACCATCATCCATCTCATTCTATATAGTTTTATTTAAGAGAAATTGGTCCCAAAATTCCAGTGATAGCCACCATTCCAAATGGAAAAGGGTATAACTTGGGATCTCAACCATGTGGTTTCCCCCAATATGATGAAGACATTTAGGATTATAAACAGAGCTATATACAACAAAAATACTTCCAAAAATAAGAACAATTAGATGTCCTTACATTATTTTCCTTGGCCCAAATCTCTAGAGAAACCACCTGATATAATCATTGAAATAAGCGCCTTACACACACTTTTTTTCGCAAACATGGATGTACCTTGCAGATCCAATGCTTTTATAGGATGGAGAAATGACTTTGAGAGCTCTAATATTAGGTTAAAAATCCATTAAAATCCTTAAGGTATTACTAATCATTATTATTGGCTAATCTTGGGTTTCCATTAATCATGTCTTGATTAGAGTGTTTTTAGCAGTGTATTAACGTACATGGTTTCATTTGGTATAGGTAGCCATATATCCCGGAATTTTTTTGGCTATTCACATGTAAAAACTACAAGGTTTCAATTATAAGAGTGGACAATACATGTTTTTTAATTTCCCTCCAATATCCTCTTTTGAATCCCTAAACTAAAGTTGGAAACCTAGGTGAAAATTAATTATGAATTTCAATAGCGTGTTTCTCCTCCATCAGTTATTAATGTGCCAAATTTTTAAATGAATCTTGAGGTTTCAATATAGATAGAGTTTTTCCATTTGATCTAATAGAAAAAGTTTTATTGCTTACATACTCAAAAAAATTCCCTTTCTTAGGTATAGAGGGACAATGAATTACTTAGATCTCGAAAATAATTTCATTTTATCTTTATATTTTTATAAAAAGCATTTTTAGAAATTAAGGTATATATTTGGTATTTTCCCAAGATAAATAAGTTAAAAGAAGAATAAAGAAGGGGAAGAGAGAAATTTTGACTAAAGACTGAGTTCTTCAATTGTAATCCTCATGGGCCATTTCACTATAATTGTCTGAATTAAATAGTCCATCTATAGATTCATTTCTTGTTAAAATAGAACCTTGTTTTCCATTCATTTATTGCATCTAAACTTCTTATGCTTTCATCCCTATTATTAAAAGTATTGTTATAATCATGCAGGCCAAGTTCTTATATGTATTCAAGGAATGAAAAATACTAATTTATGATACAAATAACTTATGCTATCTCTAATTTGTATAAAGCATTGAAAGAATTCTCAATCATTTTTCAACTATTTCTTTTATTTTGAATATATACCGCAAAATCATTATCAAAAGTGTCATCTTGCTAAATTCACTATTTTGTGCTTAGCTCATACATTGTTTTATGCTAGATTAATTTCTTATGCGCAATTGACCATCTTCTTTCATACATGGTTGATAGTGATTAACTTACTCATTATCTAACCCAAGATTTCATGTTTCTCGCTTTCTTCCACCTTCCACTTATCATATTTTATGCTCTTATTAATGAGACTCCATGCCTATATGATAGCCTATGATTTTGGAGATTTATACACTATAAGTTGTTTATTTTATTCTCAACCATGTTAATGTTGTTATTTATCATCTAAATTTGGCCCATAAGATTAATAGTATGAGCATTCTATTGAGTTAACAATGGGTAGTTAGTTCACTTTAGGGGCTCCCTCCATTCCAAGGGCTAGCTCAAACCAAAAGTAGGTTTGTATATGCCTATGCATAGTTCCTAAGCAACCAAGAACTTCTCAAGGAATAACATATTTTAGCACCATTTCGAAGGAGGGGATTTGAAAGAAATATTTTCCTTGGAAACTATACATATCATATCTAATCCTTGAAGTTGAACTTATATCAAACATAGACTATTTTATTTTCACCTAATAACCTCACATTTTAGAGATTCCATTGGCAACTCCACTATGAATCTACTAGATTTTAATGGAAAATTCATTTTATGCTAGAACCACTACAAGGTAAGATCCTTTAAAGTTTTCAACTATAACTGGCTTTCCAAATCTAATGCCTAATAAAAATAGATATGAATATATTCTTCCTAGATTTAGATGAGATGTTAAAGATAATTTAACTAAAAATTTGATAGACTTCCAGTTATGCATGCATCCATTTGACATTTCTCATGAAGATGTTCTAATGAAAATATGCATGATGTCTCTTAACGAAGATACTATAAAATGGTGTAAAAGTTTTCCTACTGCGAGGATCATCTCATTAAAAGGTTTCCATCCAAATTTTCATTTTTATTGTAAGGCCATGCACCCATTCAAGATCCTTTTGAAATATTATTGTGATCAGTTTGAATTAAAATGTTGTCTTAACAAGAAAGTTCAAGTTGTTTTTTATAATGAAAATAATGAAGATATTATGGTTTAAACTAATGATAATATATCCCATAAAAATAATGTTAAAATATGTACTTAATAGTTTTCAAAAAGTTCCAAATACTCTTTATAATGTCTTGGGTATTGAAAAAAAATCAATCTTGTATTTGCTAAATAAACTTTAGTCTCTAATCCTTTTAAAAACCAACTTTTCTATAAAAAACACATATAATCATTTTCAGAAGAGGATGTCCATTAAGAACATATACAACAATCCTTTGAAGAGAATTATGAAAAGTAGATTTCTAAATTAGAAGTTTCAATCAATCATCTCAAATATGATGAATACCATGACGATGAAGAGAATATTTCGAGAGAAGCTTCAAACATATGAATTAAATATGATGAATATAATGGAATGCTTCAAACATATGAATTGTTTTGCTTTATTCTCGAGGATAAAGAGCATGATGATAATCGAAAAGAATTATTTAATTTTGTTTCAACACACAAAAATTCAAAAGCAACCAAACCATTTGAAATGGGATGAAATATTCATTATGGATTGGGAAGTAACCTTTCATCCATTTAAATGACCTATTATAGCTCGTTTAAGATCACCAGGTGGAGTATGTTTTTGAATATTCATATGTTGTGAATATGGATTCAAACTGCAAGATGAGCTGTCATTATTTGTATTTTAAATTCAAAGAAAGGCTCAATAGGTAGTCAATTCCATATGTGATTTCGTTGGAAGTTTCCTGTTATTTTGGCAATTTATTGAGTTAGTTTAATTTTGGAGGTTATGCATATAAATGAGGAGTTGTTTATTGAGGTGAAGGAATTGTCTGGATGGTTAAAAGTGGTTGGAATTTGGGCAAAAAAAATCAAAAAATCTTGTAGAGGCAGTGTTTGAATTATTTTTTTGATGGTGGAAATGGATTCAGCACTATCAAAAACTTCTAGAGTACCTAAAATCTTGAAGTTTAACTGTAACATCCCCCATTAATGTAAATATTTGTTTTACTATAGCCAAACAAAACTATTGTTTTTTTTGTTAATTATAAACTATCCTTGAATTAAGTTATGGAAAGGAATTTTAAAGTTATTAGTAAATATTATTACTTTTGATTAATTAGTTAAAAGAGACAGTTACCTGTTCCAAGAAAACAAAAACTAAATCTTGGAGGGTATTTGAAAGAAAGGAAAAGAAAAGATCAAGAGGATTGGGTATCTGAGGTCAGAAAGGAGAAGTGAGAGTAGAAACACTATGCTGAGAGGTCAAACACTTCTTCGAGAGCTATGTATGGTTAAGACCAGATAGCTGATTATACACATATTCTCTAAGAAGAGAAAGTTCCCTGGTTCAGGCGAAGCAGAGGGGGACAATCTCTGGCATAGAGAGATTCACAGTTGGGAGGAAAATAAGTGCAGGTCTGGGTAGACCAAAACTAGGAGCAACACCTTCAGATAAGTAAAAATCTATTTGAAAGAAGTATATACATAAAAGTGATCATTTTTGAAGTAAATATTTGAATTCATAAAGAGAAAATAAGTATTTATTTTCTGAGTCATTATTTAATTTACTTACTTAGTTGCTTTAATTATAGAATGGGGTCTCCCGGATGCAGGTGAATAGTCAGTTCAAGGGTACGAAGGTGGCGTGGAGGGTGGGCGAGTGGCCACTCACAATCACGAGAGGTATCTGCAGGAGGACGGAGACATGGTTTCGTACAATCCTATTAATTGCAACATTAACGCTGCCTTCCCTTGAACACTATGTATCTGTGATGGTTCCTGGTCTGGTCCTCATTCTTGTTTCTCCTCTGCGCACTTTTAGGTTCAACGAGGGGGTAGTTCCTTGTTGTTCCTCAAGTGCCAACTCCATCCCCTACTTCCCTTCGGCTCTGGTTCATGGTGTTGACAGTTATCAGTGCGCTCAGTGTTCATTACATTCAGGGTGCTTACCCCTTAGTCGTCTCCTTGACACTCCCTCTCCATTTGTCAGTCTTGCTCTTCACAAAATGTCAAGAGAACGACCCAGAATGGGATGCAGACGAGGTAGTTCTCATGGCCGAGCCTCCCGCCGACCTTCCTCTACCACATTGAACCCCTCGTCTGACGCTTCAGAGCTCTACTACAACAGATATCCTGCTACAAGAAGTGGCAGGGGTAAGGGTAGAAGGCAAGTCATAGCAAAAGAATGTTCACATCATTCTCACTCGCATACATCCCGATTCCGCATTCTCTGCTCCCTTGGAAACTCATCCTTCATAGTTTCAGTTACAGTCGAGATGTGTGAGGACGTTGTGGGTTCGGGGGAGGTCAATCCTGGGGCTCCTTTGGAACATCGGAGGGCAGACCAGAATGTCTCCCAGCGACGAGATTTAGGCAGCTTGCCAGCTAGAATTCAAACGCAAATGCTGACCCAAATGCACCAGCGGGAGGTGACCCTTCTAGTTCTACAGCCCATCCTTCTGAATCCAAAGATACAGACCAATTTGGGTTCTGAATTGTAGAAGAATAGCCATCAACCTCGGATGAAGATTGAACGAGTCTGCGCCTTTGGTTTTTGGTCAGTTGCTAAAGATAGAAGTTCAACCCCCTCTGGATACATAGTTTTTCATGCTTGTAAGCTCGTTGAATCAGGTCTCTGTCATCTCTATATGTCGATCCATTATGAGGGTGGCATTCTCTTATATGTTGGTGTCTGTATATGTTTATGTTTATGTTGGAATCTGTCCAAGAGCTAGCTATTTACAAGTCAGTCCTGGTCACTGTCAGGGTCAGTTTTTGGTCACTGTATGGGTCAGCTTTGGTTACTGTCATGATTCAGAATCTAATGTTTTCAGATACTACAAATCCTGATGTAAGTCAATATGCAGGTTCTCTAGAAAGTACGTCAAGTGTTTTTTGTAAGAATGCCAACTCCATGGCTAGAACTCTCGAGGCATCAGCCTCTCTGTAATAACATTTTTGTATCAATATAGAAGTAGACCAATTTAGAAAAAAAAATCTAGAATGGGGTCTCTTTGATAGTTACCTAGTTTTAAAATATGCATAAATAAAATAGGGAACCACTTACATTATTTCAACAAGTAACGCAGTAAACATTAGAGAAGCAATAAAACATCATAAGCAAGCCTAGGAATGAAAAGCTAGTATCTACAAGTAATAGTACTAAAAACAGTTAAGGGAAATAGAGCTTTATTTCTTAAATTAAAAAATTCATCTGGAAAAGAATTTATGCACTACCTTATTTCCTAAGAGAAGTGTAAAAAGAACTCTAGCAATCTATTCTGCCATAACAAAGTAAAACATTAAAAAAAAAGAATAGTCTTAGCATATAGGACTTTGACTGTATAAATGCAAGTATTAAATGTACAAAGCCCTCTCTTGCTATTCGCAATTTTCATAGGATTATCAGAACGTTCAAACTTTAGCAGTCTAAATTCATAGATTTAATTCAGACAAAACAGAGTTGCTAAAAGAGTAGCGTGGGTCTATGAATTTATTCCAACACCCTCAAAGGTGTTTCGACTGATACATATACCTTAAAAACAAGTTCAAACATCAGTAACATTCGTTTTATGAGCTTATAGGAAATAAAAGTGGAAACTGAGAAATTTCGAACCATTCCAGGCTCCTCATAGAAGGCTAGAATGCACCATAAATCTCAGAAAATCCCAAACCTTTGCCATAATTTAATACAGACCTTTAAATGGAAAGAAAGAGCTCGACCTTTCAAATGTATGACTATTTACTGTAAGCTCACACTAAAAACAAAAGATTCATTTATAGAATTGGAAAACTAGCTCACACAATGTAACAACAAAATAATAGAAATATTAACAGTAGTCAAATAATACATTCTTCTTTTTAGTTTCCAATAACATTGTCTATATGAAAGCAGCAAACTAAGAAAACTTCCCAGGAATGTTTTTATGTGGTTTAACCACTTACATTACATACTGAATAGAACCTTTAAAGTGTGGCCGAATCAACTAAATTACACAACCAAAAGAAACTAAACAAAGGGTATGAAAGCCTCAAAGGCCGAGGAAATTCCTCAGGAAATCGGTACCAAGCCTCTACATTTTTCCAACCTTGTGGCCACAAAGTCTTGTCGAGCAAAAGAGTGTAAAGGATAAATACCCAGTGCGGAAGGGTTTCCTTATCCGGAAAGACCAAGCCGGTAAGAGAGTTTCCACCTTGGTGCCTTCTGAAAACCTTGACACTTGAACACCAACAAAGAAACAGAGATTAGTTATTAAAACTCATCAAAATTGTAGGCAAGCTAATAGTAAAAGAAGAAGGTACAAAGTAAACCACTGAGGCTTACCATCGTGTAGCAGATAGAGAAAAAACCCTGGTATAGTGGAACGAAGCCTAGTCGCAGAAGAACCTATGGTGAGAGATAGATAGTTTCCATAAGCAGCCAGACACCGAGAAGCGCAGCTAAGGAAAAGACCAGCACCTACACCGGGCAAGACAACTAGAAGATTCAGAATCCAATACTCTCGACTAGAGCAGAGTCAAAGACCAGTGAGGTTTTAGAATGGTGCAATGTTGAATAGGATAAAAAACACCGAGAATTGAATGACAAAACCCAGAAGTCCCAATTGAACCTTCAGATAAACCATAGTTGTCGATAAGGTAAGTGAATCCCATGGAAAATACAATCATGGTATATTTCAGAGTAGATCAGATTGCCACCTGGTTAGGACAGCCAAGTCTTTAATAAATCACATACAGATGGCAGGATTTTGTGGACGACAGCAGATAGGTATTAAACACGCAATACAATCTCCATAAATTATGATCATAATGACATTTAATCACGCATACATGTAATCCCTCGGGGCTTATGAACCTATGTTTTGTAATGTTAAGATTCGAATGTCCATATATTGTTTAAACAATGAAATTATAATCAATCTTTCGTATTGTAACACATAGTCCAATACCATCTCAAAATATCGAAGTTAAATTATTACTAAGGTATTAGTAAAATATAAATAAATAAATAAATAAATATATAATAATAAATTTTATTTATTTATTTATATATTACTCAAATACCTTAGTAATAATTTAACTTCGATATTTTGAGATGGTATTGGACTATGTGTTACAATACAAAAGACTGATTATAATTTCATTGTTTAAACAATATATGGACAGTCGAATCTTAACATTACAAAACATAGGTTCATAAGCCATGAGGCGAACTCGACATCCACCACATGGTTCTTTATTAGGAACAGGACCAACACCATTTCAAGAAGACAATCCTGAGGTATGGGTGCAGCTAGGGGATGAGCCGCAAAATACCAACACAAACATCTCGGCAACTATGCAAGAATTGAAAGGAGAAATGGCGCAACTCCGGGGAGACAACGAAATATTGATGTAGTAACAAGAAAAGATCCTTAAAAGCCTATCAGATAGACAGAATCACTAACCACTATTTCCCAGCCCCAAACACAACCATACAGCTGGAGAACAAGAATTCCAGACTGAAAATGTGGAAACAGAAGGAGGTGAAGAAAACCGAGAAGAAGAATCAAGTAATGTGTTCCATCACAAGACTCAGAAAAAAAAAAAAAAAAAGAAGAAGAAGAAGAAGAAGAAGAAGAAGAATATTGAACTCCAAGGAGAGTTTTAAAAAATCAAGCCTCCCCTCTTTGATGGTGAACAAGAAGAGGCAACAAAAGTATGGTTAATTAATATGAATAATTATTTCCATCTATACGAGTATGATTACAATTTGAAGGCCCATCTAGCCATTTTCCAACTTCAAGGGAAAGCCACATTGTGGTGGGAAGAAGTAAAAACATTCTGTGGGGTCAACGAGAAAAATATAACTTGGGAGAAATTCCAGAAATTTTTTAAATAAAAATATATGACAGAAAGGTTTTATGATGAGAAAGCAAAAGAATTCCATGACCTCCGCCTGGGCCAAATGACCATGGATGAGTTTATAACAAAATTTACCTCATTATTGTGGTATGTCCCGTATATTCGTGAAGAGAAGGCCAAAGTACAACGATTTATTAGCAGTCTTCCATTGTTCATGAAGGAAACGCTGGAATTCGACAACCAAAAAACCATGGATGAAGTCATTCGGAAAGCATGGAACTGTTATTAGCAGAATAAAACCAAGAGTGACACAAGAAAGAAGTGGGCTGACAAAAAGGGAAATAAATTTATTCCCAACCAGAAGGGGAATAAGGGCACCAACAACAAAGAAATGTATAAAGTTAAAACTAAACAAAATGTGAATAAACCCAGATTTAAGGTACCAGCTGAAACCAGAGCAAATGAATAAGCTAGCAGAAAGGAAGCAGAATTTACTAACAGACCACCTGCGATGTGTTGGGGATGTGGAGGCCCGCATTATGTCAAAAATTGCCCCCACTGTAAGGGAGTAGATCAAATCTCACAAATTCAAGAGGTATCCATGGTGGGAGAAGTGGAAAGGAGCATCCCTAAAATTAACGCAGGTCTTGAAGATCATCAGGTCGAGTTTCAACCAACCATGGTTGAATTTGAAGGTACTATTTTTTACCAGACCTGTTCTATTTTAATAGACCCTGGGGCCACTTTAAGTTACATTAGTCTTAGGATAGTAGAACGATGTAAATTACAAGTTGTTAAATTTAAAAATCCATGGTTAGTACAGCTAGCCACGGGAGCGAAAAGAAGAGTTTTGTCTAAAGTAAGCAACTATCCTTTAAAAATAGCTAATCAACCTATTATAGTTGATCTGAATGTGTTACCCTTGGGGTCATACGACATTATTATAGGCATGGACTGGTTGGAGAAACACTGTCCCTCATAAATTGTAAGACAAAAAATGTTAACTTCCGAGATGAGGTAGGAGAGAGATAAGAAATTCAAGGTGTGCAGAAACCTCTACAATTAAGGCCTATAAAAACCTCCCAGCTAGCCAAATGCATCAGAAAAGGTTGTCAAGTCTATGCTATCCATGTAGGGTATGCTGACTCAAAAGATAAATCTATATCCCTAGAAAATGTACCTGTGATACAAAATTTTCTAGATATATTTCCTGTAGAAATACTAGGCTTACCCCCAAAAAGTGACATAGACTTTACCATTGAGTTAATTCCAAGGGTTGCTCCAGTTTCACGAGCACCTTACCACATGAGAATACCAGAACTAACAGAGATAACAATACAACTCTAGAAATTGCTTGATAAGAAGTATATTTGCCCCAGTGTGTCCCCTTAGGGAGCTCCAGTATTATTTGTGAAAAAGAAAGACAGAACACTGCGGATGTGCATGGGTTACTGCCAGCTAAACAAGCTGGCCATTAAAAACAAATACCCCCTTCCCAATATAGACGAGTTATTTAACCAGGTGAAAGAGGAAATTGTCTTCTCAAAGATCGATCTCCATTCTGGATATCAGCAGATCAGGATAAAGGAGGAAGATATTGCAAAAACAACATTCAGAACGCATTATGGTCATTATGAGTTTGTGGTTTTACCTTTTGGGCTAACTAACTCCCCAGCTACCTTCATGTGTCTCATGAATAGCATATTCCATTATTACTTAGATAAATTTGTATTAATCTTCATTGACGACATACTAATCTACTCTCAGAACAGGGAGGAGCATAAGGAGCATCTCTGCAATGTGATGCAAGTCCTAAGAGAACATAAATTGTACGCCTAGTCCAGTAAATGTGATTTCTTTAAGGAACAAATACAATACTTGGGACATGTCATCACCAATTGTAGTAGATCCTGAAAAGATAAGAACCATTATGGAGTGGTCAGTACCAAAGGATGTAGCTGATATAAGATCCTTCATGGGCCTAACTGGATACTATCACAGATTTCTGGAGCATTTCTCTATAGTGGAATATCCTATTACCTCCTTACAAAAGAAAGGAAAGACTTTCAGATGGACCCTTGACTGTCAAAGGAGTTTTGATCAACTCAAACACCTTCTTACTACAACACCTATTATGAGCATTGTTGATCCCAGCAAAGAATATGTGGTTTGTACAGATGCTAGTAAGGAAGGTGTGGGTGGTGTATTAACGCAAGAAGGTAGAGTGGTGGCTTATGAGTCCAGGAAACTTAAAGAATATGAACAAAATTATTCAGCTTATGATTTGGAGTTGACGGCGGTCGTACATGCTTTGAAAATGTGGCGGCATTACATATTAGGTAAGAAATTTATGTTAATGACTGACCACCATGGTCTAATTAATTATTTCAAATAGCCAACTTTAAATGCCAGGCAAGCCTGTTGGGCAGATTTCCTGAGTGAATTTGATTTCGAAATTAAACATTTAAAAGGAAAACAAAATCGAGTGGCAAATGCTTTAATCCTGAAAGTAAGTTGTTTATATGAAATGCATTTTAGTGAATCATGAACTACCTTTTTTGAACATATAAACATTTATGGCAGCAAGCAAAAATTCCTAACAGCCACGAATAGAAATAAGGTTATGAAATAAATGCAGAAAATTCGTTGATTTATAGGAAAAGGATATATGTGCCTAATCAGAAACATCTTAAAAATTTAATTTTAGATGAATACCACAAGATTCCTTATGCATGCCATCCCGAATACCAAAAAATGATTTCCGCACTGTAGAAAGAATTTTTCTAGCCTGGTATGAAGAAGGAGGTGGCAGAATACTTAGCCAAATGCTTGGAGTGCCAGCAAGTGAAATATGAGCACCAACATCTAGCAGGGTTACTTCACCCCTTGCATGTCCTAGAATGGAAATGGGAAACAATATCAATTGACTTCATTACAGGGCTGCCTAAATCAAGAAAGTAAAATGACTCCATAATGGTGGTGGTGGGCAAATTGAGCAAATTTGCTCATTTTATACTTGTCCAATAAACTTATAGAGCAGTCCAAATTTCTAATATTTTTATGCATAACATTTTTAAACTACACAAAATTCCGAAGATGATCATTTCCGACCGAGATGTAAAATTTACATCAACCTTCTAGAAAGCTCTCTTTGAAGAATTGGGCACACAATTTCACTTCAGTATAGCTTATCATCTACAAATGGATGGACAAACTGAATGATTGAATCAATTTATTGAAGACACACTGCGTGTTTATGTCATGTAGCAACCCACAAAATGGGGAGATTATCTACACCTAGTGGAGTTTGCTTATAACAACGGGTACCATGCATCCTTACAAATGAGTCCCTTTGAGGTATTATACGGGCACAAGTGCAGAACACCCTTGAGTTGGAGTGGACCAGAGGATAAACTGTTGTTGGGAGCAGATATGTTAGAAGGGATGGATGAGATGGTGAAAAAGGTAAGGACCAATTTAAAGGTTGGTCAGGATTGGCAAAAGAATTTTTTTGATCGAAAGAGGAGATTTCGCGATTTCCAAGTAGGGGGTCATGTCTACATTTGAGTAAGAGCCAAGAAAAGTATATTTCAATGGACCGGGTGTGCTAAATTAGCACCCCGATTTTGTGGACCCTTTCAAATCCTAGCTCGAATCGGACCCATGGCTTACCAACTTGCATTACCCAGTCACATTTGTGTACACAATGTCTTTCTTGTTTCTCTACTTAAGAAAAATGTTTATGACGCTAATCATGTAATCAAATGGAAATACATTCAAGTAATATAATAATACATATATAGTCTCTCTTTAAGAATGTAAATATATAAACTGATCAAAGACTGAATGCATTTGTTGCTATGTTCAAGTCGAACCGGAAGGTGAGTTCTTGGTAGAACCTCTGGTTATACTAGATCGGAGAGAAGTAACACTACGGAAATGAGTTATCACCCAGGTTAAAGTGCAGTGGAAGCAATATGGGACGGAAGAGGCCACCTGGGAAGATGAGAAAGTTATGAAAGAAAACTTCCTGGTTTTATTTATGGAAGAAGAACATCAGGACGATGTTCCGTTTTAGGATGGGAAGGTGTAACATCCCCCATTAATGTAAATATTGTTTTTACTATAGCCAAACAAAACTATTATTTTTTTTGTTAATTATAAATTGCCCTTAAATTAAGTTATGGAAGTGAATTTTGAAGTTATTAGCAAATATTGTTTCTTTTGATTAATTAGTTAAAAGAGACAATTACATGTTCCAAGAAAATAAAAACTAAATCTTGGAGGGTATTTGAAAAAGAGGAAAAAGAAAAGATCAAGAGGATTGGGTGTCTGAGATCAGAAAGGAGAAGTGAGATTAAAAAGACTGTGTTGAGAGGTCAGGAAGTTCTTGGAGAGCTATGTCTAGTTAAGACCAGATAGTTGATTATACACATATTCTCTAGAAAGAGAAAGTTCCCTGGTTCAGGGGAAGCAAGCGGGGAGAATCTCTGGCATAGAGAGACTCACGATTGGGAGGAAAATAAGTGCAGGTTTGGTTAGACCAAAACTGGGAGAAACACCTTCAGATAAGTAAAAAACTGTCTGAAAGCAGTATATACATATAAGTGATAATTTCTGAAGTAAATATTTGAATTCATAAATATAAAGAAGTATTTCTTTTATGATTCATTATTTAATTTACTTACTTAGTTGCTTTAATTCTAGAATGCAGTCTCTTTGATGGTTACCTAGTTTTAAAAGATGCATAAATAAAATAGGGAACCACTTATACTATTTCAACGAGTAATGCAGTAAACATTAGAGAAGCAAAAAAACATCATAAGCAAGCCCAAGAATGAAAAGCTAGTATCTACAAGTCATAATATTGAAAACAGTTAAGGGAAATAGAGCTTTATTTCTTAAATTAACAAATTCATCTGGAAAAGAATTTATGCACGACCTTCTTTCATAAGAGTTAAGTGTAAAAAGAACTCTGGCAATCCATTCTTTCATAACAAAGTAAAACCTTAAAAAAAAAAAAAATACTCTTAACATATAGGACTTTGACCGTATAAACACAAGTATTAAATGTACAAAGCCCTCTATTGTTATTCGCAATTTTCATAGAATTATCATAACGTTCAAACTTTAGCAGTCTACAATTCATAGATTTAATTCAAACAAAACAAAGTTGCTAGAAGAGTAGCACGGGTCTATGAATTTATGGGTTTCGACTGAGACATGTACCTTAAAAACAAGTTCAAACATTGGTAACATTCGTGTTATGAGCTTATAGGAAATAAAAGTGGAAACTAAGAAATTTCAAGCTATTCCAGGCTCCTCATAGAAGGCTAGAATGCGCCATAAATCTCAAAAAATCCCAAACCTTCGCTATAATGTAATACAAACCTTTAAATGGAAAGAAAGAGCTTGACATTTTAGAGGTACGACTCACTACTGTAAGCTCACACTGAAAACAGAAGAATCATTTATAGAATTGGAAAACTAGATTGCAAAATGTTACAACAAAAGAATAGAAATATTAACAGTAGTAAAATAATACATTCTTCTTCTAAGTTTCCAATAACATTGTCTGTACGAAAGCAGTAAACTAAGAAAACTTCCCAGGAATGTTTTTATGTGGTCAAACCACGTACATTACATACTAAATAGAACCTTTAAAGTGTGGTTGAATCAACTAAATTACACAGCCAAAAGAAACTAAAAAGAGGGTATGAAAGCCCCATAGGCAGAGGAAATTACTCAGGAAATTGGGACCAAGTCCTTATATTTTTCCGACCCTTTGGCCATAAAGTCTTGCCGAGCAAAAGAGTGGTAAATGATAAATACCCAATGTGGAAGGGTTTCATTATCCGGAAAGACTAAGCTAGTAAGAGTGTTTCCGCCTTGGGGCCCTCTGAAAGCCTCGACACCTTAAAACCAGGGAAGAAATGGAGATTAGTTATTAAAACTCATGAAGAATGAGGCACAAGGTAAACGACTAAGGCTTACTATTGTGTAGCGGATAGAGGAAAAACCCTGGTATAGCATAATGAAGCCTAGTCGCAGAAGAACCTATGGTGAGAGATAGATAGTTTCCATAAGCAACCAAACTCTGAGAGGCAAAGCTAAGGAAAGGACCAACACCTACACTGGGTGAGACAACCAGAAGAATTAGAATCCAATACTCTCGGCTGGAGCAGAGCTGAAGACCAACGAGGTTTTGGAATGGTGCAATGTTGAACAGGAGAAAAATCACCGGGAGTTGAATGACAAAACCCACAAGTCCCAATTGAACCTTTAGATAAACCAGAGCTATTGATGATGTAAGTGAATCCCAAGGAAAATATAATTGTTGTTATGAAACCAGCTCACAAAAAGATAGAAAAGATAGATCAAGGCCTTAGAAATAAGCCTCTTCGAGGGGGAAACCTCCTTTACATTACACAAATGAACAATTCTTAGATGATACAAATTACAAGACCTCGTTTCTATATATAGGAATCTAAGGGGTCATAATATAATCAGAGCCGACATAACAATAATAATGTAAGGGCACAATAATAACAATAGTGGGCTTCTATGGGACACAATAATAACAATATGGGGATTACATGGGCATAACAATATAATAAGGGGGTTATACTAATAACAATAAGGGGTTACACTAGTAGTATAGGGACCTAATAGCTGTGGTGTATTTCAAAGTGGATCAGATTGCCACCTGGCCAGGACAGCGAGGCCTTTAATAAATCACATGCATATAGCGGGATTTTGTGGACGACAACAGATAGGTATTAAACACATAGTACAATCTCCATAAATTATGATCATAATGACATTTAATCATGCGCACATCTAATCCCTCAGGGTTTATGAACCTATGTTTTCTAATGTTACGATTCCTATGTTTTGTAACGTTAAGATTCAAGTTTCCATATATTGTTTAAACAGTGAAATTATAATCAGTCTTTTGTATTGTATTATATAGTTCAATACCACGTCAAAATATTGAAGTTAAATTATTACTGAGGTATTTGAGTAATAATAATAATAATATAAATTATTGTTATATGGATGTGTTACATCAACAACTTTGATTTGGATTAACAAAAATCCCTGCTGGAGTTTCTCAAAATATGACCGGAATTTCCATGACTTTCAAGGCAAAACAACAGTCTCATTAGACTACGACTATAAATAAGCTTAAATTAAGCACCCATTTTAGTTTGGTATAGCAATCGATTTCTCTTAGTGTGCACCAACTTTTGACTTATCATTTGGCTCAAATTAATACTAGTGTTCCCATGTTTTTCATTTGCATTTCCATTTGGAACCTCCAACAACAACATCTCTAGATTTTGAATTTGATAATTCACATAATATATATGGTTAGGACTAGCAAAACCTTTGTAATTATGGAAGACACATCAAAACCATAGTCCAATATACCCATTTAAACCCTGGTCTGATATCCATCAAGAGGTTGCTGGAGTTGTCTAATCTTGTAACGAATTTCCCTTTAGTTGCTAGATTCCAGCAACATAGAGCTCCCATCAATCTGGAACTCTGATTGAACTAAACATGATAACCTATTGGAGAGGACCACAGTTAACTATTATGTATAAGAGAATTGAGAATCTACATATGAAGATTTTAGGCGACAGGTAAAGCAAATAGAAATGCTCAAATATTTCGCTTCTTCAGTGATACGACGGTACACGTTCTTGTCGACTCTACATACATTCAATTGGTTAGAAATTCTGAAAGATATAATTGAATCAATTGAAACATCTCATGATATACAACAATACAGAATTTGTGATGTGTAAAACACACAATAATAAGTGTGTTGAATAATTATCTTCAACAATATTATCTTGACTAATTAGGTAAATCAGGATAAGGTTCGAGATGAACTATGGGTATTGATAACAATGATCCTAGATCGTAGGACCTCAATAAGTAAAAGAACGTGATGAACTTTCTCTTCATTTTTTACAATAAGTTAGGCAATGCTCACTGGAATTTGGTGTAGGTGGAAGTGACAATTTATATGGATTTTGTCATCCATATAATTAAGTTATTTTTTTCAATTAACATGGTTATAAGTTTAAGTTTAGTGCAAATTTTGTATAAATTATTTTTTTAGTAAATCTAATAAGATATGTATTTATAATGATACATTCTAGTTAAAGTAAATGTGGTATTATTCTTTGTGATACAAGTTATTTTTGCATTGAATAAGCATGGTGCAAGCTTTTCTACCAAATTTGATAAAATGCATTTGCTAGAATGTGCAAGTTTACATATTTTATAGTAATAATATATGAATGATTTTTTTAATTTATATACATTTGGAATAAAATAATTTAATGTTTCATTTAATGAGAAAGTTTTGAAAAAATAATAAGATCTAATTTCTTATTTCTAAATAAAAATTTACTAAAACTTATGAAAATTATATATGGAATTAAAAAAATTTTTTAATCATAATTTAATATTTATATGAACAACTATTTTTAATAGTACCAATAAATATTAAAAAAATATCTCCAGAAGAAACTACTCTTTTATATGTATTTTAGATATGTATTTTGTTTGCATAAGTTTTAATTATGTTTTTGTTATTATCAAAATGCAAATATTCAGAACTTTTTTAAAATAAAAAATAATATATTTTAAAAATTGAAATAATATAAATTTTTAATGAATCGTTTTTTTATTGCAAATAATGTTGACATTTTATACATTATTATTTAAACCAAATAAATTAAATAGACTCCCGCCATTTATATATACGAAATACGTGTACAGTCCTAACGTTAACTCGTGTGGTTTCAATATTAAATAATATTATTTATAAATATTTTGTTTCAAGATTTAAAACTTAAATTATTTTTTAAATATTGGTTTCAAGATTAAAATTAATAGTTATTTATAAATATTGTTTCAATATTAAATTAAATTGTTTATAATTTATTTAAAAAAGTAAAAGTTAATTTTAATATGGTTGAAATCTTTTTTGAATTTCAAAGAGGGTTGCAACTTGATGATTCCACGCGACAATGTTTTTCCTTTCCAACAAGGGAAACGAAGTTTTCAACTCAGTCGACAATAAATAAATACATATCGAATCAGTCGACAATAAATAAATACATATCGAATGGATGAGGGGAACATATTCTTGTCTGCCACTCCACAAACTTCTAATATATTATTATTTTGTGAACTTATTATATGTACATACTTCAGCTAATTTGAAACATCCGACACTGAATATTCACCAATATATATATATATATATATATATATTTCAACCAGCAGCCAAAAAGGCTGATTTGAAATCTACCAACATTGAATAGATTCCAAAACAAGGATGAAATATTATTATATGTATATACTTCTAACAAAAGCCCGGAAATTCGAAGTCTATAAAGATTGAATATATTCCAAGGCAACACTGGGATATTCAAATTAAGTTAGCAATAAAGGGAAATTGAGAAAAAGGTAGTGAAGAGAAGAAATTTGAAGTTATTAAAATAAAATTTTATTTAAAAATTATAATGAATAGTTATAAATTTAATGTAGATATGTGATAATGTTTTTTAATTATATTGATTTTGTTAAAATAAAATAAAAAATATAAATAAATTTTATAGTAAAATATAAATAATAAAAATGAAAATTATTATTATTAATTTTTGTTGGGTAGTTAAGATAAATTTGATTTGTTTAAGTTATGGGTAGTTTTTGAGCTCTAGGTTTAATGAGAACCTATGTTATTGACCTGAGTATTCATCTGGAATATCTCCTATTTAAAAGGGGAAACTAAACCAACCTAAATTCATGGTATTTCCATGGTTTTCTTAACTCACGGGTTTTCCCAGGATAATCTTCTCTAATGTAACCTATTTAAAGGGATAAAATTCCAACGAATTTTCCACGGTATAAGTATGAAACACTCTCCAGCATTTAAATTGTGTAGATTATGCAATTAAATTTGTAATTTTAACAATAAGTAGAATTAGTTAAAGAATATACTCAAAAAAAAGTTTTAAAATGTAGACGAGTTAAATTACCAATTTAAATTCAATTGCTACACAAATTACATATGAGAATATGTTTCACGTTTTAAATCAATAAAAATGATTAAAACATATATATATGAGAAAATTTTATAAAATTCTTTTAAATATAAAATAGAGAGCAATTTATGCACACATATCATAATAGCTCGAATAAGAACTAATAATTAATTAAACTCTAAATCTAGTTGGATCAATGCCTTATTTCACTTGTGGTCTCATTGTTTGGTTCACTTGTCTTACCCGGAGACCACCACCTTCAAATCCTTTGTATGAACCCCAAGGTAGGACTTTGAAAAAATTGAGCTTGGTTGGTCTTCTTCCTTGCATTGGATAATGGTCTTGTAAAGAATCCTAGTGTGATGAAGTGGCATGTCATTCATATATTTTCCATTACATTTTTTGCAAGGAAAGTCAACCATGGATCATCTAGATCCATATGTTTTAGTAGGGCTTGAACATCGACTTTTTCCAATAGGGAGGTAGCCATTTTATGTAGTAATGGATTTTGTTGGTACTTTTCTAGAAACTTTCACACAAGCTCTGGAAGATTCAATAAGGGATTATGGGCTTTTCCTTTTGTTTGTCGCAGGATTGGTTGAATGTTATTTTTCTCCATAGACTCTTTCTGAGAGGAGAGAGACTCGAACCTATTTCCATATATAGGAATTTGGATGGGATTTGAGGGACTACAATGACTCAAATTTCTTCTTCTTTGGGGGGGATTGTCCCAAATCATCTTTCTCTTTTGAGATCGGTGTTCTTCGGGCAATTCCTTTACATTCATCAAATAGTCCCTAATAAGATTTTCATATTCATGAAAACATATGCATCTAAATGAGACATCTTCACAATCTACAAGGCTACTTCTAAAGACTATTTCGATAATCAATATCTATTGAAGCTGGAAGAGGCTAAGATATATTCATATAAACATAGAGCCAGTAAGATAGCCAGTCCCTCAAGTTGAATTAGAGGAATGGGGTAGAAATATATTTTATGTTTTGTTTTCTTTCTCGCGGAGCTTTATATCCAGACCCCTAAACCTTGCATGCTTAGATGCCTATAATATATACTTATAAATATATATATATTATATATATATAATATATATATATATATAATGTATATATATATATATATGATTATTATATATAATATATTATGTATATGTATATGTATATGTATATATATATATTTAATATATATATAGTATATGTATATGTATATGTATATGTATATGTATATGTATATGTATATGTATGTATATATGTATGTATATATATATGTATATATATATGTATATATATGTATGTATGTATATATGTATGTATGTATTGAGCCTGTCGAGATCCAATGACCACTGATCTCTGCATCAACTCAATGCCTTCAAACATAGCGCCTTATGCCTCCTAGGTGGGTCTTACTGAACACACCCTACTCACCCTCTCTCGACAATTCCTAAGAGCAACCCTTTTGTTAACCATCAAACCTCACCGTCAGGCTTGTGTGTGAACTAGGACCACTCCCAGACAGTGGGGAAGTAGGTCAAGCTGGCAT
>APFE031226601.1:132919-161719 GCA_000404065.3 Pinus taeda
ATTTAATTTTTTTACCCGATTTAACTTATTTCCTAATAAATAATAATAATATTAAATTTATGAGTAAAAATTTGACCGGGTCCTTAAGTCAAAAATTAGTCGTTAATCAATTTTTAGCTGTTGCTCTGCTCAGACTATTTAACATGCTAATCTAGATCTGTTTCTTCAACTTGTCCTAACGATGAACCACACTAGTTGGTTCAAAACGCGTCGACAAATGAAATTTTATGTGATTTACGGTGAAGAATCTCTCGTAATTTTGACATGGATCACAGAAGCCTCAATTCTACAAAAAAATTATTATTATTAATTTTTGTTGGGTAGTTAAGGTAAATTTGATTTGCTTAAGTTACGGGTGGTTTTTGAGCTCTAGGTTTAATGAGAACCTATGGTATTGACCTAAGTATTCATCTAGAATATCGCCTATTTAAAAGGGGAAACTAAACCAACCTAAATTCATGGTATTTCCCATCGTTTTCTTAACTCATGGGTTTTCCCAGGATAACCTTCTCTAATGTAACCTATTTAAAGGGATAAAATTCCAATGAATTTTCCACGGTATGAGTATGAAACACTCTCGAGCATTTAAATTGTGTAGATTATGTAATTAAATTTGTAATTTTAACAATAAGTAGAATTAGTTAAAGAATATACTCAAAAAAAAGTTTTAAAATGTAGACGAGTTAAATTACCAATTTAAATTCAATTGCTACACAAATTACATATGAGAATATGTTTCACGTTTTAAATCAATAAAAATGATTAAAACATATATATATATATATATGAGAGAGAAAATTTTATAAATTTCTTTTAAATATAAAATAGAGATCAATTTATGCACACATATCATAATAGCTTGAATAAAAACTAATAATTAATTAAACTCTAAATCTAGTTGGATCAATGCCTTATTTCACTTGTGGTCTCATTGTTTGGTTCACTTGTCTTACCCGGAGACCACCACCTTCAAATCCTTTGTATGAACCCCAAGGTAGGACTTTGAAAAAATTGAGCTCGGTTGGTCTTCTTCCTTGCATTGGATAAAGGTCTTGTAAAGAATCCTAGTGTGATGAAGTGGCATGTCATTCATATATTTTCCATTACATTGTTTTGCAAGGAAAGTCAACCATGGATCATCTAGATCCATATGTTCTAGTAGGGCTTGAACATTGACTTTTCCCAATAGGGAGGCAACCATTTTATGTAGTAATGGATTTGTTGGTACTTTTCTAGAAACTTTCACACGAGCTCTGGAAGATTCAGTAAGGGATTATGGGTTTTTCCTTTTGTTTTTTGCAGGATTGATTGAATGTTATTTTGCTCCATAGACTCTTTTTGAGAGGAGAGAAACTCGAACCTATTTCCATATATAGGGATTTGGATGGGGTTTGAGGGGCTACAATGACTCAAATTTCTTCTTCTTTGGGGGGGATTGTCCCAAATCATCTTTCTCTTTTGAGATGGGTGTTCTTCGGGCAATTCCTTTACATTCATCAAATAGTCCCTAATAAGATTTTCATATTCATGGCAACATATGCATCTAAATGAGACATCTTCACGATCTACAGGGCTACTTCTAAAGACTATTTTGATAATAAATATCTATTGAAGCTGGAAGAGGCTAGGATATATTCATATAAACATAGATCCAGTAAGATACCCATCCCCTCAAGTTGAATTAGAGGAATGGGGTAGAAATATATTTTATGTTTTTTTTTTCTTTCTCGCAGAGCTTTATATCCAGGTCCCTAAACCTTGCATGCTTAGATGCCTATATCTATATCTATCCATATATATATATTATATATATATATATATATATATATATATATTATATATATATAATATATATATATATATATATATAATATAATAATATATATATAATATAATATATATATATATATATATATATATATATATCTTGAGCCCGTCGAGATCCAATGACCACCGCTCTCTGCATCAACTCAATGCCTTCAAACACAGCGCCTTATGCCTCCTAGGTGGGTCTTACTGAACACACCCTACTTACCCTCTCTCGACAATTCCTAAGAGCAACCCTTTTTTTAACCATCGAGCCTCACCGTCAGGCTTGTGTGTGAAGTGGGACCACTCCCAACCAATGGGGAAGCAGGTCAAGCTGGAATACCCCCCCCCCCACGAGGTCGTACCTGCATCATCGTGCTAATCACCTCCTAACTCTTTTCTTCATCAATCCTCTTACACCTCTGAGTGGGAACTATCAGGCTTACCTTCCACATCAACCATGAGATGCTTGGTGAACATGGAAGCCCTCCTGGCCCGACCCCACCAGCTCAACTCTGGCTAATGGCATAGTGATTGACATACGTCTTCCCGCAGGTCTCCTCTTAACGCTTACAATTGACTCTTCCCTTCAAAATTTCAGGGTGAATCATGTCAGGATGACTTGTAAAGTGAACTAGTTCCCGGCTATTGACACCACTACAACATTATGGTCCTTTCCATGGTCCCACCTTACGTCATCCCACAAGGTCTTCCCCAACAAATCCTTGTGCGCTTCCTTCTTTTCTTCCTGGCTAAAGCTTTTAGGCTTATGTGGATAGTGGGCCACCATTCTAGCCATCAATATAACTATCAAGCACACATCATCTTGCTACATCATCCCGACACTTTATCCAAACACTTTTCATCACATCATGCCTCTAGGCCACGTTGACACATCCTCGATCAATTGTAGGAAGGGGATCAGACCGTGCCAACGAAAAGCCTCCACTACTAGGGTTCTAGATAACAGATAGGGTTCGTCAGATTTCTTTCATTATAAGTTCAAGAGTTGGTCCTTCCTACACCACATCAAGCTTACACTTAAGCTCTTCCATGGTTCAACCAGGGAAATCCTATCCACATTTGAGTTGTGAGACTGATCTAGATTTCTATTGAGAAATATATAAGGAATAAGTTAGGATGGTTTCTCTCTCTATGATAACTATTTGTGATAGCTTTTTACTTTTTCTTGTTTATTATCTTCTTCTCTTATTATTATGTTTGTTTTTATCATCAAACAACTACCAAAACAAGAACAATGGTACACAAGAACACAGGATATAAGTTGCAAGCTAGAGCCAAGACCTCTCCAATTAAGAGGAAAACCCACAAATATCTTCTCTTCTTTTAGATTATTCAATTAACGAATTCCCATACCTCTAGAACAAGACCAATACCCTTCCAAGCCCAAACCAAACCTCTATGTATGATATGCTTCCTTTGTTCAATTCAAACCTAGTCAAATCTCTTCCAACAACACAACTTTGACCCCCAGCTTCAGAATTTCAGCCTCTACTGTAGGTCTAAAATTTTTGGCCCCCCTACAACTGCTACTGCATCCACATGTGTGAGTGCAATTTATCCTTCCAAGGCCTCCCAACAACTTCACATGCCTTGTTCCCTTGTCTAGGGCTAGTAGGTGACGTATTATGCTATTCTTCCAACAACTTTGATCCTCTTCCAACATATAGATAATTTCTACCTTAAAGCAGCGAACCTAGCCTTCCTTCTTCGTATGTGTGAGAGAAAAATAGCCCATAAACTTCTTTTCTTTGTCCTCCTTATTCTTCGATACCCTTAGTATGCTTCTCCTTTTCTTGTATGAGAGAGAAGTGAATATATCCCAAGTAGGTTGAGTTCCCTCCTTTATATAGACTTCTTAAGGTGGACATGACTCCTCAAAATAGGTTGACTTCTTAGCTTCTAGGGCGACTTTGTCTTGAAGGATATTTTGACACTCTTAAATACAAAAATAATTATTTTTAGAAGTTACAATGTGCCCGAAAGGGGTCTTCAACTTATGACAATGACTCTTTTGACTTCTTGACCTAGGACAAACCATAGAAACACTTAATGGGTGCTTGACCTCTAAAATATAATACCTTCAGCATGAAACTCACGCTCAAAAATAAAAATAAAAATTTTTCTTTCATTTTACAAAATACAAGAATTAAAATATATTTCATATTTATGAAGACCGAACCTAGTTACACATTTTTCAACAATTTTTACTGGCACTGTGAAAGCTCACATCAACTCCACACCTATCACTTCTCATTGGTTACTCTAACTAAGGCTCTGCCAGAGGGGTTCAGTAAACATTGTGAACAAAATCGTTGCCCGATGGTGATTATGGTAGAAGTGGCTTGCTAATGAACCCCATAGTGCTACCCCTCCTAAGCTTGGGTGAAGGCCTATCCAATGATTTCTTGACTTTAGACACTCCCTATTTTGGAACAGGGAATATCACGGCATGCCAGCATAGGCACTCTTGCAGCCACATTCTACTGTGGATCTGTAGTGAATTTTTGAAGGCCTTCACCTCTCCTACCACATGTCAAAGGTTCAATATGTCAAAGTTAACCAACAGATGACTCTATGGCACTATGAAGAACCCTCCATCACCTAACCAGTGATGCTAGAAAGCTAGAAAAAGACATGCAAGATGATAATAATGCAAGGTTGACTAAGCCTTGACACATGGAGTTCGACTATACTTTCACCTAAGGAGAAAATGACTCCTCCAGGGTTGAAGCAAAACCTCTTGTGTAGAATCATAGGGTTGTAGTTAAAAGAGAGATTATATGTATGCAACAATAGATGCTACTAAGCATAAAGTATCATATGTAGTCTTTTAATATTAAATAAAAGGGTCTGTGTACCCAGTGTTTCTAGGTTCTCATTCTAGGTCATTATGGATCCGTCTACTATTTATAACCTTTCACGATATCTTTGTATTATTTATTTTTGTGCTATTAACAATCACGTATAATATTGTCATGCAAATTATTGTTCCAGTTCAGTGTTACAACTCTAGTTAGTTGTCATGTAAAACATCACTCATTTTGTTGCATGCTATATGTTATGAACAACATCAGCAAGCATCTAACATAATGCTTCATTCCAATCCATAAGCACGTACTTGCTCAACCTGTTTACCAACATCATTCCTTTCATATATGTGGCATACATATTCATAAATGTTTATTTAGTCATAATTGTGAGTGTCATTACCATGCATAATAGTAACCACATACTCATTACATTAACAACACTGTAGAGTCAGAATCGGGTACCATTTCAACTAGAAATGCATCATACTTTCATTAATGATTAAACAAATGTAGAAGGATATTTATCTTTAGATTTTGTAAGGAAGCTAAGTCTAGGACAAGGACTTTCCACCCAACCATAGACAATTGCACCCACATTGCTTGCAACTATCACCCTTGATCTAGATTCCAAAGTATGAGGGAGGGCTTTCTTAAGGAATTTTAACACAAGCTGCCAACTAAAATAGGGAATTTGATAGGGCCTCTTCCTTAATCCCATCCACTAACTTTTACTAGTTTCTTCAACACAGGGATTCCAGATGTTCTCCACCTCACTCCAAGTGCACACACAGTGATTCACTCCCTTCCAGGCAGTTTAGAATCCACTGTGATAGTAATGTAGTAACCAGGGATCTTCAATCAAGTCTTTCTTTGATGTTGCTCCAGGATTGGCCTCCTCCCAAGTTGTTTAGGGCTCTAGAGTCTACTATCTCCCCCCATAGCCTCCAGGGGACCCAATTTGTTACATGGCTCCAAAGATTCTATCCCAACTCACAAATTCCAGGGACCCAAGTTGTAATAGGGTTCCAAAGACTAGAATCTCAACCCACAACCTCCATGGAACTTGAGGACCAATCTCCTTCTCTTCTCTTCCCTTATTTCTACCCTACTTACTGATCACATTAGTGTCTTCTTTCTCATCCTTTTTTATGTTTCTCAAATGGGTGTCTTCTCTCATATCACCAACATGAATTTGAATGCCCACTTTCTTACTCTTTCCTCCTCTTTTCATACACCCACCTTGCCTTCTTTTTCCTAGCTCACATTTACTGCCTCGTATTTTTATTGCTTGCAATGTGCAATCTCTTCTTGATCTCTTTTCCTCTTTTCTTGTTACTATTTTTTTCAAGCAACATGGACTTTGTACCTTTATTTATAGCTGGTTTACTTCAAGAGCCAGTTCATTAAGAACTTGCACTATCCATCCTTTAATGGTTGTTTGAGAACAACTCAGAATTTTGTACAAGAAACCCATTGACATCCAAGCAAGAAACTACCTCCTCCTTAGCTCTTGAATCTGTATCCCTTGACCCAGTCCCCATTTTAAATTTTACATATTTGAAAAATATGTATAATGCATGTTATGAAAGAACCATGGATGAGGCTGTCACAGACCCCTCCCCCTTAAGGGAACACTTCCCTTGGTTTTCTTTTTCTCATATGAAACACTATAGTAAAACACAAGCACATATTGTTTCATGGAGCTTTATAAACACAAATCTAGATAATATTCACAAAATTTACACATTTTATTGAATTCAACAAATAGGAAAGGATAATTAGCTTTCATTGCATCATCCATTTCTCATGTTTCCTCCTCTAGTCCAAAGTACTTCCACTACACTTTGACTTTCTCTATGGCTCAATTTCGGAGCATGAGACTCCTCCAGTCTAGGATGTACAGTGGCTTTGGCTGGAACTCTCCCTCTAGTTCAACTTATAGCACAAACCAATCAATCACATTATTAGAATCTTGTACATATATTTTAAGCAAAGAAACATAAAAAATAATAATGAATTCTAACTGATGGAGATAAAGTCGGCCTATAAGCCACTTGGCTATTCTTCTCAAGGATCTCGAAATGCCCACAATATTGTGGTGCCAACTTGGCACATGACCCAATATTAAGAGAAAGTTTCTTGGGTTTAATTCTCAGATAAAAATGCTCACCAACTTGGAATTATTTGTTCACCTTATGTTGATATGCATATATTTTTTTCCTATCCTATGCCACTTTCAAATTATGTTTTATCAGATGAACTTGCTCCTCCATTTCCTTGAGCTTATCAAGGCCAACAAGGACCTTGTTCACTAGATCACTCCAGCTAATATGAATGTTGCAACTCCTACCATACAATGCCTCAAATGGACTCTTCTTTATTGATTTTTGGTATCCATTATTGTAAGAAAACTACAGAAGTAGAAGATACCCCTCCCACTTCTTGGGTTGGGGCATCACATACATACTCAACATTTCCTTAATCATTTTGTTAATCCTCTATGTTTTCCCATTTTTTTATGGATGTTATGTTGTACTTAATTCCAATTTTGTTCCCAAACCTGCAAACAGTTCCTACCAAAACTTGGAAGTGAACCTAGCATCTTTGTCTAACACAATTTTCTTGGGGATACCATGTAGCCTCATAATCTCCTTTATGAAGATTTGTGCCACATCACTAGCAGAATTAGTGGACTTGACTGCTACAAAATGAGCTACCTTACTCATCTTATCAACCATTGTCATGATTGCATCGTACTTCTTAGATGTTTTAGGCAATTTGGTGATAAAATCCATAGAAAGCACCTCCCATTTCCATTTTGGAATGGAAATATGTTGCAACAAGCATGTTGGATGCTTTCATTCAGCCTTTACCTATTGGCATTCTATTCATTTTTCCATAAAGTCAGCCACCTCCTTTTTCAAATTCGGCTAGTAATAGTAATTTTTAATGGATGTAAGGGTCTTTTGATACCATGGATGGCCTGGATAAGGCTTAACATGAAACTCTTTCATTATCAGTCTTTTTATTTTATCACTGTTAGACACATAAATTATATTTTTAAATCTGAGTAGGCTATCCTCACTGAGGTAATATTCCTGATATTCACCACTTTGCAATAATTTTTCTTTCATTTGTTGATATTTTTCGTCTTGCTGCCCAGCACTTTTGACCCTTTCTACCAGGTCTATTTTGTAGGAATTTATAATTGTCAAGTGGTTCATTTGAACTCTTCTGCTGAGAGCATCAAAAACCTTCTTTTATTTGTCTTTTATTTACTTAATTTCATAGTCGAATTCACTAAGCATAGCTAGCCATCTTGCTTGCCTAGCATTCAATTTGGGTTACTTAAATAAATATTTGAACCCACTATCATCTGTCATGAGTGTAAATTTTCTGCCAAGGAGGTAATGCCTCCACATTTTAAAGCATGAATGATGGTAGTGAGCTCTATACATTAGGTTACATAATTCACCTCATGTTCATTCACCTTTTTGGAATCATAGCATACTACCTTCCCTTCCTGCATTAAGACTCGACTGAGTCCTATCCTTGTAGGCATATGTGCATACCACAAAATCCTTGTGAGGATCTACAATTCTTAACACGGGTGCATTGGTTAGTAATTGTTTTAATTGCTCAAAGATTTTCATACGTTGTGAAGTCCAATAAAATATCTTTCCTTTTCTCTGCAAGGTTGTGATGGGATGGCCTATCTTGAAGAAGTTTTTGATAAATCTCCTATAATATCCTGCTAAACCCATGAATGATCTAACCTCCTCCACATTATTTGGATTTGACAACTACATTATGGCCTTGACATTTTCGAGTTCATTTGAGATCCCTTCCTTGGATACAATATGCCCCAAATAATGTATCTTTGACTGGAAGAAATCACACTTGATAATCTTTGCATGGAGCTTGTGCTCCCTTGGCAACTGTAGCATTGCAGATAGATGATTTTCATGCTCTTCTTTTTTCCTTGAAATGTCATCAAAAAACACAATGAAAAACATTGTCCAGATAGGGACACAACACACTGTGCATTAGGCACATGAACATGGAAGGGGCAATAGTAAGCCCAAATGGTTCCACTATGAACTCATAGTGCCCAAATCTTGTCCTGAAAGCAGTTTTATGGATGTCATCTTCCTTGATTCTTACTTAATTGTAGCCTGTCCTCAAGTCAACCTTGGAGAAAATTGTGTCTCCCCTAAACTAATCAAAGAGGTCATCTATCCTTGGAAATTGGTACTTATTATTGATGGTCACCTTATTTAATTACCTATAATCAATGCATAGTCGAAGGGTTCCGTCCTTCTTCTTTACAAATAACACAAGTGATCATCATGGAGACATAGTTGACCTTATATAGACTTTGACAAGCATTTATTTCAGCTCCACCAACTCTAGGGTGCTCATCCTAAATGATTCCTTGGATGTCAGTGCTTCTCTAGGTACTATTTCAATATATAAATCTATCTCTCTATGAGGAGGTAATCCAAGAACCTCCATTGGGAAGACATCTACAAACTACTACAAAATAGGGTACCTCTTTAGCAGCTCAACTTCCTCATCTTCCCTTTCACTAACAACTTTCTCACTCTTAGAAACTTGCACTGCAATGATGCACATCCTTTTTTTTTTACATTTATCTTACATAAAATGGGATTTTTCCTGCCCTGTAACACTCTCTTTGCTCCTTGCTCATCCAAGCATTTAATTTCTTTTTCATAACAATCTACCTTGGTCCGGTGTAAAGACAACTAGTCCATGCCTAGTAGTATGCCATATGCACATAATGGTAATAAATTCATATGCACTATTATGGGCATGCCATTGCTCAAATGCACAATACCTTACCAACTGGTTGATCTTCCTTTTTGTTCCAGTCGCTAGTTGAACCAACCATGGTTCTTCGTGCAACTCTTTTCTCAAGTCACATTTCTCAATAAGATCTGGGATGACTTGGCTATAATTAGAACCTTGATCAATCAAAATAGAAATATCTTGACCTTGCAGCTTACCTTCCATCTCAATGATGAATTCTTGGTGATCTGCCTAGTGGTTATCCATTGTTTCATAGATTCTTGGCATACTCAAGCCACCTCAACCACCATGTAAGCCTCTTGATCACTATATATATTTGGCACAACGTTTTGTTGATGTGGATAGTCCCTTCGTCTGTTATTTTCACCACAAGTCCAACATTTGAGTGGCTCTCAACCTTCATACTCTGGCTTCCCTTTTGCTAGTTATTGCACATTTTTCTTAACAACAACATTGTTCTTCTGGTGAGATTGCTTTACAGGGGCTAGATGTTTACCCTCCCTTTCTAAGTCCTTCACAAGCCAACTCTTCTTATGCCCAACACTGCTTTTACCCTGCCAAGTACTTTTGGTTTTAGGCCTATGCTTTGCTTGCTCATAATAGTTCTTTAGCTTCTTAATAGCATATTTCATAGTTTGAGGCTCTAATAACTAAAATTTATCTCAGAATGTCATAGTAAATGCACTAATGAATCTCTGAATTTTAACTTTTTCATCCTTGAGATATGGTACATACCTCAATAGTTCTAAGAACTTGGTGACGTGTTCATCATCTAATAACTTCCCAATTCCGATTTCATAGAACTATTTTTCTTTACTATCATAGTAATGCTCATACAAGTATTGTTCCCTGAAGAGATTTTCGAACCCCTCCCAGGTCAATTCTCTCTCAACAATGCCTCCAACATTCTTCAAATCCTCCCACCATATATTTTATTTTCCTTTCAAGCTATAGGTGACAATTTGGGATTTCACATTTTCATGATAGTCATGTATTCTAAAGAAATTCTTCATACCCAACAACCAGGCTTCTGCGTCCTCCACTTTCTTCATATCCCCATCAAATGTGGGTGGCTTGGCTTTCTTAATTTCTTTAGGCATGTCTTTTTCCCTTGCTTTTGGAATGATGGTGATGGTGATGATGAGAGTGATGATGGTGCCTTCTGATGGCAGAGCTAGATGGTATGCTAACATGATGCTCATGGGTACTATTCCCTCCTCTTGGAGTGCTCATCAGTGCATCACCCTTCACAGTATCATCACTTTCATGTCTATGCCTCTTCTTGGACTCACTACCATCTTCTCCATTTGTCTTCTTCTCAGAATCATGAAGGCTCTTTTGAATGGGCCAGTTCTCGAAGAATGGCACCACTACAACAGCGTAGGCCCTGCCATGCTCCCACCTTAAGTCATCCCGCAAGGTCTTCCCCAGTGCCTCCTACACTTCCTTATTTTCTTTTGGGCTAAACCTTAGGGGCTTATGTGGATAGCGGGATACTCTTCTAACCAATGGTATAATTGTCAGGCATACATCGTCTTACTGCATCATCCCAACGCTTTATCCTAGCACTTTTCACTGCATCCTTCCTTATGCCTCTAGACAACATCGACACATTTTCGACCAATCGTGAGAAGGGGATCAAACTATGCCAACGAAAATCCTCCACGATAGGGTTTTCCAGAGAGCAAATAGGGTTCATTAGATTTATTTCATTATAAGTTCAAGGGTTAATCCTTCCTGCACCACATCAAGCTTGTGCTTGAGCTTTTCCATGGCTCAAACGGGGAAGCCCTTTCCACCTTTGAGTTTTCAGCTTGATCTTGATTTATACTAGCATCGTAAGAGCTCGTATAAACTCCTCACTGATTGTTTCTCAATGATTATTCCAACTAAGCCTCTTCCACAAGGGTTTAGTAAACACTGTGAATGACACTATCACTAAGCAACAACAATGGCGGAAGTGGCTTGCTAATGCACCCCATGGTGCTATCCCTCCTAAGACTGGGAAAATGCCTCTCCAATGAGTTCCTGAACATTAGACATTCCCCGTCTCGAAACAAGAAATTTCATGGCATGATGACGTAGGCTCTCTTTCAACCACATTCTACTATGGACTTGTAATGAACTTCTGAAGGGTTTCACCTCTCTTGCCACATGGTAAGGGTTCCAAATTTCAAAGTTGGCCAATAGAGGAATCTATGGTGTTATGAAGAACACTCCAACACCTAACCAACGACACTTGGAAACTAGTGGAAGACATCTAGGATGATAATAATGCATGGTTGACTAAGCCTTGATGCATGGAGTTTGGTTATCCTTGCACTTAAGGAGAAAGTGACTCTTCCAGTGCTAAATAAATTCCTCCTATGTAGAATCATAGGCTTGTAGATAAATGAGTGATTAGATGTATGTAGCCAAAAACCCTACTAAGTACGCATTCTCCTCTGAGATCTTTTCATATTAAAAAAATGGTCTTTGTACCCAGTGTTTCTAGGATTTCATTCTAGGTCCTTACGGATCCGTCTACTATTTGTAACCTTTCATAATATCTTTTTATTATTTATGTGTGTGTTTTTAACAATCACAGATAAGATTTTCGTGCAACTTATTGTTCCAGATCAATGTTACAACTCTAGTTATCTATCACATAAAACATCATTTGTTTTATTGCACGTTATATGTTGTGAAAAACACTAGCAAGTATCTAACATAGTGTTTCATTCAAATCCAGAAGCACGTACTTGCTCAACCTATTTACTAACATCACTCCTTTTATAGGTGCAACATACATATACATAAATCTTTATTCAATCATAATTATGAGTGCCACTACCACATAGAAGAGTTACCACATACTTGTTACATTAACAACACAGTTACAGTCAAAATCTTAAACCATTTCAACTAGAAATGCATCATACTTTATTAATCATTAAACAAATTCATAAGGATACTTATATTTAGATTTTGCAGGGTAACTAAGTCTAGGACAAGGAATTTCTACCCAACCATAGACATCTACAGCCACAGTTACTTGTAGCTATCACCCTCGAGCCATATTCTAGAGTCCAAGGGAGGGATTTCTTAAGGGATTTGAACGCCAGCTTCCAAATGAAACAAGGAATTATAAAGGACCTCATCCTCAATCTCACCGGCTGAGCATGATCATCTTCTTCAACATAGGGAGTCTAGAGGTTCTCTGCCTCACCCCAAGTGCACACATGATGATTCACTCCCTTCTAGGGAGTCTAAAATCCACTATGACAGTAATGCAATAACCAAAGGTCTTCAATCAATTATTCCTTTGATGTTGCTTCAAGATTGGCCTCCTCCCAAGTTTTATAGGGCTCTGGATTCTATTATCTTTCCCCATAGCCTCTAGGGGACCTAAGTTGTTACAAGGCTCTAGAGATTCTATACCAACCCATAGCCTCCAAGGACCCAAGTTGTTAGAGGGCTTCAGAGACTAGTAATTCAACCCATAGCCTCCAAGGACCCAAGTTGTTACAGGGCTCAAGAGACTAGAAGCTCAACCCACAGCCTCCATGGAACCTAAGAACCAATCCCCTTCTCTTCTCTTCCCTTTTTTTCTACCCTGTTTTCTGATCACACCAGTCTCTTCTCTCTCTCTCTCTCATCTCTCTTCTGCTTCTTGAATGGGTTTCTTCTCTCCTATCCCCAACATAAATTTAAATGCCCTTTTTCTTCCTCTTTCCTCTTCATTTCCTTCACCTACCCTGCCTTATTTTTCCTGACTCACATTTACTACCTCATCCCTTTTCTTCCTGCGATGTGAAAACTCTACTTGATCTCTTGTCCTCTTTTCTTGTTACTATTTTTTTCAAGAAATATGGGATATGTACATTTATTTGCAGCCCATTTACTTCAAAATCCAGTTCATTAAGAACCTACACCATCCAACCTTTGATGGTTGTTTGAGAACAACTCATATTTTTGCACAAGAAACCCATTGACATGCCAAGCAAGCAACCTCCTCCTCCTCAACTCTGGAATATGTGTTCCTTAACCTAGTTCCATTTTTAAATTTTACATATTTGAAAAAAAAATTACAATGCATTTTATGAGAGAAACATGGGTGAAGTTGTCACAATTTTTTTCGAGCAACATGGGATTTGTACCTTTGTTTACATCCCATTTACTTTAGGATTGAGTTCATTAAGAATCTACACCATCCATCCTTTAATGGTTGTTTTAAAATAGCTCAAATTTCTACAAAAGAAACCCATTGACATCCCAAGAAAGCAACATCCTCCTCCTCGGCTCTAGAATCTGTGTCCCTTGACCCAAAACCCTTTTTAAATTTTACATATTTGAAAAAATATTTACAATACATTTTATGAGAGAACCATGGGTGAGGTTGTCACAAATCTAATCATATTATGTATACCTCCCTCTCTTAGTATCCTCCAAGACCTTAACAAAGATGCCAAAGGCATTTCCTATGCCTTCATTGGTTTCCTCCTCCCAATATTCCTTTAGAAGAGAAAAGAGTCAAATTCACACCGAGGTAGCAAGGACTTTCATTATTAAAAAAATATGGCCCTCCTTAAAAACCCATTGCATGAAGAAACTCTCATTATTAAAAAATATGGCCCCCCTTCAAAAACCATCGATCTATCTTCCTAGATGGAGAAAATGACAGTGAAGAATCGTTTTGCCCCTAGCTCTAGTTCTATTTGACCCTAGAGGTTCATTTATTTTGGATCCACCCAATCATATAATTTTTCAGACAACCTTAATTTGATTACTTGTAGATCAAAGGATGATCTTGCATATATTGAATATATTCTCTAATCTTGTCATATTTAACCTCATATTTGTTTTTTATCTTGCACTGCTTTTGGCAAGAAACACCCTCAATTTATAGCTTGCCAAGATGCACCTAACATAGGCTTCTCTAAGAAGAAACTCCACTTTGCCCAGCTACTCTATGAAAAGGATGTCAAAGATGAGGAGATTAAAAGGGAATACTAGTAGATCCAGAATCTCAACGAACTCCCAAAAAAAACTGAGTGAAGGAGGGGACAAAGCCCCCTCTCCTAGAGTTTGTCATGGACGACTATGTAGAAGAAATCTTAAATGAAAACTCAGAAAAGGGTGAATACATGATACAACACACAAACACACACAACACACACACAACCACACAATATATATAGATACATTATATGTGTAAATATATATACATTATATGTATATTAATATATATATATATATATATATATATATATATATTAAATTTCAGCATTAGTGAGACTACATCAGGGTCATGTCCAAGAATAACACCCGAATAGGGCAAGGAATTGAACCTCTGATTTTTCATTTAGGATTGACTTAACATCACACCCAATCACCATCTATCCAAACCCCCATGTATTAATGATCTTAAACATCATCATATATTTACTTTAGTTTGAAATATTTTTATAAATAAACATTATCATATATTTACTTTAATTTAATGAATTTTTACAAATAAAAAGTTTCTAATTTTAATGGTTTTTAATTCATTTATGTAATGGTTTAAAAATTTAAATTGAAAATGAGTATAAGTTCTTTTTTATTTTTATTTTTTTAATTATGATATTCATATTTGCTACATATTTTATATGTGAGACTCCAACTGTGATCTACTTTTTCTATATCTCTTCTCACTAGATTTCTTCCCTGGTATTCTTAAGTGGTAGGAAGTGGTAGGAATACAGAAGTAATTTCCCTCATCAAATCATTCTTAATCCTAGTAAATGCATACCAAAAGGGTGATATTCCTAAGTGGTAGGGATACAAAAGTAATTTCCTCATAAATCATTCTTAATCCTAGTAAATGCATACCAAGAGGGTGGGTTAAAGGAATCTGGAATGGATGAGATGATGAGCATGCATTTTTCCACTTTGGTCAAATTTTGTAGTTTTGCATTTGGATTGTTTTTAAGAAGCCCCTTTTGGTTTAGTTGGCCAGATGGAAAAATAGGGTTGTCTTGTATTGAAGATGTAGGACTTACCTTGCATGTGTTTGGGTTTTGTTTGTAATCAAGAGAAAGTATGGGAGTTTTTATCACTAGAAGGAAGGGATTTTACCATTTCAAAATTTTGTTATTTTCTTGGTTGAGTGTCCAAGACACAAGGGAATGTGGGTGGAAGATGCTTTGATAGTCAAAGGGTGTGTTGCAAAGAAAGAAATCCAATTCATGGGTGGATGGTACGTCCTTCTTATGTAATGAATAGCTTCGAGGATTTCTAATTACTTGGTAGCTTAGTTGGAAGCAACACACAAAGGGAATTTTATTTCTTTGATAATAATAAAAAAATGATATTGAAATTTGCCTTAATGCACTTCTATAAAAGGCTTTGACCTTTTTTCCACCCTTTTAACTTATAAAGGGGTCAAAAATAACTTTTATCATATGCTTTAGAAGTATGATATTGGGTTATGTTCTGTTGTAGGAAAGTTGATACATTCATGGTCTGTCTTGCCTTTGGAAAGTTCCTCTTTATTTGAGAGGACAATTATCTTCTTGTTGGAAGTTGGAAATTTGTCTCTAGCATGATAAAGAAAGATGTCATGTTTCCAAATTTTAAAGCTTTTTAGTGTGTCACAAGGGAAAGAATTTTGGAATGTGTTGTGTCATATGGGTGGGAAACATATAAAGCTATAATATGTCACAAACAATTTTTTTTTTTTATATGATGTGTTACAACTCAGAAGATTTTCAAAGTCGAAATGTATTTGGTTTGAAGAAAATTTGTAGATTTTGATACATTATATAAGGTGAAAATTTTCTATGTTGTTAAAAGTAAATATTTTACCAAAATCTTACTAAGACTTTTAGTGTCGTAACAAGTTTTCATTACGTCATATTGCACCATAATATTTTTTCATTGCATTGTATTGCAATAGAGGGTTTTCCAAAATTTGCGAGAAATTATGATTGTAAAAGTTTTTCAAGCCACGAAAAGTTGAGTTTTCTCAAAAGGTTTAATAAACTTTTAAGACTTGATAATATCTTAGAGTATCAAGGACTTGGTGAAATTGAAAATTCTTCTAAGTATTTTTCTCAACTTAAAGGTAAGTTTATGGAAGTTTTAAATCCGAATCAAAAGAAAAGGAGGGGTCTAGCTTGTTTTTTTTTAACCTTTTCAAGTGATAAAGATATAAAGGTATGGTGAAGTTGTTGCTTACTCAACGTTAGCATAAATACGAAAATCAATATTTCTAAAATGTGAACAAACACTCATGAGTTTTATAATGAAATACGGTATTGGAAAATGCCTAAAACATTATGGGTCGAAGGAATATTCATCTTTGTGATACTAAGAGGGGTGAATATGAAAATAACTTTATCTTAGAACATCTTGTGTATACTCACAATAAATCCTAGTTTAAAAATATTTGTTATATTACTAACCTTCCTAACCCTTTAACTCATTAAAATTATGGCAATATAGAAAGGCTTCTCTTAAAGCTTTTTAAGCACATACATATAATTTTATAGCAAACCAAGTATTCCTTACCTTTCTTAAGGATTGATAAACCAAATTTGGTCTGAAAGGATGTTCATCATCATTTCATCAATATCATCACCATGATCATCACCCTCATAATCATCATCATCATTGTCATCATTGTCATCATCATCAACATCATTGTCACCATCCACTAGAAAAGGGGATAATCATCATCATCATTGTCACCCTCAGCATTGTTGTTATCCTCAACACCATCTGTCATGCGGAAAGATTTAATCTTGCGGACAAAACCAACCTCCCTAGAAGCTTATGGCTTTCTAGTGACAAACAAGACAATTAAGAACAATCCTTCTCTAAACATGCATTTACCATACAAGAAATCAAGTGTTTAGATCCTACCTGTAGTCCAACGCTGTTGTAGTAGTCCAACCTCGTCGATCCGGATGAGCTCCTCCTTCACTTCGGAACCTGCATTCACTAACAATCAAACGATTAAATAGCACCTGAATTTCTCATAAAATAAAACATATTCAACATACAGACCAAGGAGTATATGAAACAACTCATTAATAACAAATTGTTGAGAAGAATGGACTTATTTGTATTAATAGGAAACAAAGAAACCATTACAACCTGAGCCTTGGTGTTGTGCAAGTCCCTCCCAGGGTCCAACAAGAAGAGTTTTCCTTTACTTTGATAAGCTCACCCACTTCCAAATGAAACAAGAAAGGATGGGAATCTCTCCTCACAAGCTTCAACAAGGAAGTCCTAATTTTAACAGCATCTACCCTTAGGAATGTTCAACTTTCAACCTCCCCTCCTCTGGCCCAATGCCTGTATTTATAGTGCTCTAGAGGAAGTTAATCAGGTCCAACATCAATGGGATAAGCCCCTCTTTTGGATGGGGTAGCTCCTCTCTTGATGTGATTAGTTCCTCTTTCATAGGGATGCATGAACCATCTGGAGGCGCTCACTACACATCAAACAAGCTTCTAGAATGCTTTAGAAATGACCACAAGTTACTTTTTTAAGATGAAACTCGCGTCTTTTGACCTTTACAGGAGTACGCACCCATCCCTTGACATATAGAGCGTACAAGTACGCAGGTATAATGAACTTGGAGTGCGTACACGCAGGTAAGGTAGAGAGAACCTGCGTACCCAGAGATAAACATGTTTTTAAATGACTTTCTCTCTTTCTTGAAGTTTGACATGGAGAGCAGAGGTATAAGGCTTGCCAAGGAGGATAGTATGACTGTTGATGGAGCCATACTAACTGCAGATAATCATATAATTAACAAGCTCTTGCATTTTTGTGATGTAACCATGAATGGATTCATTACTTTTCATATGGGAATTTTCAAAGTTCCTCCCTAATGTTGCAATTTAGATAAAACAACACCTTCATATGTGTTCTTTAAGATATCCCATGCTTCCTCAGATGATACTACACCACTGATTCTTGGAAATATAGATTCATCGAAAATGTTTCTTATAAGTGAAAGTGCTTCTTTATCCTTCTTAATAGGTTCTTTAAGACATTTATTTTCATCATCACTTAATGCTTTGAATTCATCGGGAGAAGGCATGGTATATCCATAAGTTACAAGTTCCCATAAATATTTAGTGATGAATATAGGTTGCATGTGTTTGCTCCAATAAAAATAGTTTATGACATTGAGTTAAGGAAACACAATATTGCTTGTGGCCATTGAAGAATAAGAGAGAACTATAGAGAGAAGATGAACAAAAAAACACATTGTGTCCCACTTTGACCTGGGACAAGAACCAATGTCCAAAAAATTTGAGACTCAACCACCACCACAAAAATATCTTCATTTAATAGAGAGTACAAAATGGCACAACAAACTCACAATTACAACCAATTTCTCCTTAGAAATGAAATAATCACCAGTAAGATAATTAATAATTCTCTCCTTCCATTTTTAACTCTTTTACAATTCCCCATACAAAATAGAATTTAAAAAAAAGGTAGCCTCAATTTTAAACCCACGTACAAACTTAATATTAAAACTCATAAAATATCTCATTCTCAAAGCATTCTCCACTCATTCTCTCTTATAAATATTACATTAAAAATACTAACAAATAAATAAAATAGAGAATTTCATGTTTACTCCATTCTTATTTAGATTTTACATTTTTCAATGTAAAATAAAACTCCATTTAATATGCCACCCCATGCATAAGAATTTATCATACCATTTAGTATTTAAATAAAAAACTTCATGCATAAATTCTACACAATTTCATATGGTTTGTACGCATGAGATCTCCCCACAAATATGTCAAAGATCCTCCATGCAGAAAGTTCAGTCTACGTCACAATCCACACACCCATCCACAAAGTAGTCCATGCAATTTATTTAGCATGAACTTGGCTACACATAGCTAGGTTCCAATCCATGTAGAAACCCCCACACAATTTATTCACATGAAATTTACACACAGTCATGACACTGCGAATATTTAAGGCAACCTCCATGTAGTTTAACAAAGGTCTCTTGCAATGCTACTTGCTCCAACCTACATGCACAAAGAATATTCCAATATCTTGTAGGCATATTGCTTCCACAAGTAGGGTGCCAATCCTCTCTACAAAGTTAATCTTTTCCTCTAAATTTCAAAAAAGAAAAACATAACATAGGCTCTTCTACTCCACGCACTAGTCTCAATTCACATGTAACACTGGCCACTCTAGCTCCAACACTAAATGAAGAAAACATAGTAAAAAGGAAATTATAGAGAAAAAAACCATTCAACAATAACACACTAGATCTCAACACATTTCATTATCAAAACTATGTATTTATACATGAAGGGAGACCTTAGAGAATCTTCCATCACCAAAAATCTCTAAGCAATTTCCTATAATCTCTCAACAATCATTCCATAAATCACCCCACCAATATCTCCATAAATCTCTCGCAGAAAATAACAATTTTAACATTTAATATTTAAAAAATGATTCATAATTCCATCATTGATCTTATCACAATCCTCATTGCTTGTTGTTGATCCGTACTGAGCTGAATTTTGACTTGCTCTGCTTCCTCATCACTGCAACTATGCACTTTTCAGGCCTTGTTCTCTATTGATTTGACATGCACACCTCTCGTGACCTCCCTCTTTGCAGTTGTGTAATGTGCAATTCTAGTCAATAGTGGTTGATCCCTTTTTCACTGTGACTATGGATTATGTCATCCTTGGCCTCAACTATGCACTTCCAAACAAAAACCACTCACTTCTTGCCTACAGTTGAGGAAATTTGCATAGTCAAGGATCCCTCTCTCTCTCAACAAATTATCATTGCACAATCACAAGCCTCAGTCATCAAATTTGCCTCTGTTGATCAGGCATGCATAGTCTCTCCTCTCTATCATTGTGCACTACACACTTTTAGTGACTAGTCAGGTCACTCTAGCCTCAATCTTTTCCCTTGTGCTAAGAGATTGCATAATCCTTCCACCTATTGACTACCTTATGTGTTTGATAACTTGATAGATTAGGATATTATCTTACGGATGAATTTTGTATCACAATGATTGCATCTTCATTTGTAGGTGCTGCTAATAAGGATCTTACCAGAATCACATCCTCTATAGACATAATGCCTCCCATTACAAGACAAACAATAGTTAAGTAGGCCATTGAAAGTAGTATTAAAGGCCCTAGAGAGATTTCTAAATCAAAACCACCTATCCTGGAATATAATAGATGCTTTTTCGATAATTCCACTACTATATTATGCCAGTAAATAAAATATGTTTTGAATAAGAAAGAGTTCCCAAAGGATAATGAAGACAAGGAAATCTACATCAATTTTAAGAGATCTAGATTCCATAGAATTACGTGCAAATGTCCACTGTTACCATTCGCAGAAATAATTAGACAGATTTTGTAGGGTCTAGATAGCAAGAACACGGTTCTTAGTAGTGTAAGTGGGAATGATCTCGAAGCATATCGACCACATGATCTCCATTCCTACTACAAGTTGTTGAAGCCAAAAGTTTATCACAACCCTCAGTATTATGCACCTGGGCTTATTTGAATAATAGGGATGTGATTAGCTCATGATGGTAGGAACCAACCAAGTGTCGCCAAAAGCCAGAGGGGATCTACAAGATAAAATAATTAATGAAGGTATATGAATACCTTACGGTAATGTGTTGTAGATAGTATGGACAAGAAAGCAGTGAGTTTTGTGGTGAAGGATGGATCTACATGGTTTACCTGATAGTCATAGAAGGGATAATCATCAGCTAGTCATAAATATTTTACCAACAGTTGATGATTAATATATCAAAGGTAAATAAGGATGAAAAACTTAGGCAAACTCAACTCTTCATGTCTACCTACCTGCTTGATGGAATCTATGCAAGAAATTATTTCTTGGGTTTAAAGTGGAACTTGTCTTAACATTATCTCTCTATCAATAGATATTGCAAGCTACTTTACAAGTTTAGTTAGAGGGGATTTTATGCCAATCTAGCTAACCACTTCTGTTTTGTGCTCTATCATATGATCTTTGAAGAAGAGGCACTCTGGATGATAGATCAAGTGAAAGAAGCGGTTATTTGATTTTCAGATTGGTTCACTTCTTCTGAAGCCACCCACATCGGAGTCTTTGGTTCCCAAAATCCACCAAACCTTTTACCAAAGGACATGATTGATAATGTGGTAATGTAGGAGATAGGATATCATATTTGCTCAAGGCTTTCACAACTATTGTAGAAGGAGAATAAGGAACCTTGGCCTCTTCTTCCCTTGCAAGTGGGGTCTTATGAGTTAAATATCTTGCAGGTACAAAATAAGAAGTTGAAGAACATAGATGTCTCAGGTTCGGTGAAATGAGTTTCCATATATATGATCCTAAGGAAGTATGCAAACAACACTATGCTAATCTAGATTTTTCCTAGCCTTATGCTTCTATGTCACTAGAAGACGATGAGAAGATGAATAATTGGCACTATTATTCCAGAGAAGGTAAGCCAAGTGATGGGGCGGGCCATTCTAACATGACGCATTTATTAGATGTTGTGAAAGAAGAGAACCAACAAGAATTCCCTACTCAAGATAGTGTTGTCAAGCCAAAGAGGAATTTGAAGAAGCTTGGAGGAAGTGGCATGAAGAATAGTAGAAATGGGAAGAAAGGAAGTAATACGAAGAGGAACACAAGCATGAGGAGGAAAGGAAACAAAAACAAGAGAAATTAAAGAATAATAAATAAGACATTAAAAGAAGAAAGAAGGAATTGAGAAAGAGAAAAGTAGAGGAAACTATAAAGGAATAAGAACAAGAAGCCTTCCAAAATCCAAGGGAAGAATAAGAAAGCAAAACTCGATTAGAAGATGAAGAAAGTAAGAAGAATTAGGAAGAGGAATTGCAAGCCAAGTACTTGAATGATGAACATGAGTAGGATGATCAAGAAGAAGATATTATTTTGACTGCAAAGAAAAAAAGTTATCAGTCCCCACCTCCTCTTACTGGTGGCCATCTCCCATTTAGTGAGATGGGAATACTTCCTCTGCCATATGATAGAGATTTATAAATCTCAAACTTTATTTTTGACTAGTTGAAGGGAAGAATAGTGTGGGAGAGAAGAGGTTATTTTATAAATGACCCCCATCACCTTGTTTCAATTAACACAAAAGGGCGATTGTGCCGAATAATAGGAATATTCCAATATAAATTGCAACATTTCTTGAGCACACTAAGTAGAACACTGATTATCTAATTATAGAAATGAAACATTGGTAAAGGAGTTGGATTTGGCAAGGCAACTGGTTGTGAATATCATGTCAGAGAATCAAATATTGTCTTCCACTAGTGCTAGCACACTGGAATTGAGGGAAGCAATATTGTAAGAGATCAAGCCTTTGGAAGACACTCTGAAGTAGTTATATGATGAGATGTACATTCTTCGTGAAGTAGTGGTTCTCCTACATGAAGTGAAGAAAGGGTCACAGAAAATGGTGAAGGTCTTAAAGACAGGTTACACAACCATAGATGCGATTCATGATTGGGGTAAAAAATATATGAATACACCTATAATGTTGGTTAGGAAGAGTAGACACAATGCAAAAGTAGATAGGGCAAATATCATAGTGTTTTTACATATTTATGAGGATATCCATACTTCTATTACCAATATCATAACAATATACTCATGCCTATATAATGGATTTGGTTCCTTGGTCAGGATGCATAGGATTCCTTATGTTGGTACAGTTACGGATCTAAAGAGAAAGAACCCTATTAAACAATAAATATAATATTTATTAAATAATATCAAATAGGAAACCATTCAGGATGAGCTCGAGGTGACCAAATAAAATATTCTACAATATGTGACCATGCCAGCAAAGATACACTTGAAGTTAATTATGTTGTAGAGCACCATTCAAACAGAATCCAAGACCATATATATGAAAGCATTGAAGGGAAAAATCAGATACAATCTAGATCCACTAGGGAAGGTTGGCCACATAGTAGTGGAGTACAAATATTGGCACCAACATCTTACTACAAAGTTACATGCTGTTGTCGGTGAGTTATTTCCATAATATTATGCATGATGTATTACTTTATCTTATAAGATAATATCCACATTTCTTCTTATTATAATTATTTCTTATTTTAATTTGTATTTTAAAAACAATAAATGTGTAAAGTGGTAGTCCAAGCATCACATAGGGAATATGAAGAGTCATTAGTAAGTTCAAAGGTTAAAGAGAATCTAAAAGACAAATGGAAGCTTAAGAGTCACGAGGGGAGGTGAAGGGTCACCTCACTTGTTTAAATAAACCCTCATAACTCAAGCACAAGAGGGACTTTTGAAGTTTTTAGCCTTGGATTATCTAGTTTAGCATACAAGAGAATATATTTATTTGGATAAGCAAGTGGTAGTTTCATGTTCCACTATTTGGGCTAGTGTTTCATCTTTGTAATTTTGTACTTGGGGATTTTAATTAATGATCAAAAGCTCTCGAGGCTAGCACACTTTCATGCATGTATTGTGGATATTGTAAGACTATTCTTTTAATGCTTGTAGTATATGTTTATGGTCATACATGATAACGAGAATGAACTATTTTGTTAGCATTTATATTATCTTGTTGAATGTGAATTCTTATTTTCTTTCATGATTTTCTTTTTCTTATGAACGATTTTGTAGGTTAACTAATGACTATTTATTTTCTCTTGTGTGTCTCTTTTAGAATAGCACTATTACTTTTCTTCTAAATGCACACTCTTTCTTTCCTTCCATGGAAGTGCCTTTTATATATTACAATTGGTGTCTCACAAATATTACACACTTGTTGACCTCAAAGTTATGTGTATAGTCTCTTATGTTGTTTATTGCAGCAAAAACATACCCTTAATATCAATATAGTGGCAGTCGAGCCCATATTTGAATGGGACTCCTATCCCAAATGGTGTGACGTCTAATTGGTACTTCATACTAGTTATATCCCTTTACCTTTTGTGGCTTCCAACACTGTCAACAAGTTCCTAACATTCATTTTATCTTAGAATCCTTCAAAACCCTTACCTATACAACATAAGTAGTGAAATTCCTACATAATTTGGAATCTCTTAAATTTGAGAATTTCATATGTACAATAATAGTAAGGAAGGAGCAAATACCCAAAAATAAAGAAGAATGAAATTACTTAGCCTCAACCAAACCATTATGGGAGATCCATTTCAAAATACTCTACTCATTACATTGATTTTGATATAGATCTTAAATAACCTCATATTCCCACATTGAACAAACCCTTATTTATGTATGTTGTCAAAATCCCCTTACGACACTAATAGTGTTCGTCTACTTCTCTTATAACCCTTTAGTTTGTCCATATGGTCCCATGGATCATATTAAAGACATCTGAGCGATGGAAGAAAAATGAATGGCATAATGCAAGAAATCATGTCCCTCATCCAAGTGGTAGATGTAACCAAGGACCAACTTCAGAACTACATAACCAAAATCAATAGGAAACTCTTATTTTATTTTCATAAAGTTGACAAGATAGAGGGTAATAATGATGATGTTCAATGTTCTATTAATGAAGGCTCTAGAAACTATAATCACTTTCTAAAGCATTCTTCCAATATGTTGCATCAATTACGTTTAAAATAGATTTCGATAGGTTGGATGGATCTAATTTGATAAAACGGGCTGGCCAAATGGAACATGCTATAGAGTATGACCCATTTAAGCTAAAGATAAGAGTTATATATCTAAATAAAAAACATTGGTAGTGCTGATAGTGGGAAATAAAGCATCTCCAAGATACATTGCATATAATTAGTTTGAGAAATACCATTTTACTCACCTTGAAAAATGATATTAATTTTGTGGTACTAATTACCAAATTTGCATAAAATATTAAAACATCATGGTGTAAGTAATGTTATATTAGTCATCTTAAGGGGGAAATAACAATCCACTCTAAGATGAATCACCCCACTACCAACTAGATTTCATGCAGAGGTTGTGAGATTTTCCCAATCCAAAAAACCAATATTTGTTCCATTAACTCATTGAAACAATATTCCTTCTTAACATCATACTCCACCCCTCAAGATCCACAAGTTGCCATGGGAAGAGATATAAAATTGTCAATTCAAGTGTGCATTTACTATAATTATGATGAAAAATATTTCCCAAGGCATAAATGTGAACATAAAATATTTATATCTGGAAATTATTTTACGTCGAATTTGACAATTTGAATCCACCTCCTACATAGGATGTTCTCATTCTAGACCAACACTGAGAAGAACCAAAAGTCTCCCCTCATGCCTCGAATGGAATTTCATCTCCCTAGACATTAAAATTTGTTGGCTATATCAAGCATAAGAAGGTGGTTGTATTAATAAATACTACTTAGGAACCCACAATTTCATTAATCATCACATTGCGAAATAAACCTACAATGATATCCATGTTATTAATGAATTTCAAAATCATGATTGAAAATAGGGGATCTATGAAATTTGGTGGCTACCATGATAATGTGAAACTCCAAATGGGTGATTATTTCTACAAAACTCACATTTTTTCCATTAAAACGAAAGGTTGGGATATCAGTTTTGGTGCAAAATGGTTGAAAAAATTGGGTCTAATAACCATGGATATCTTGGCATTATACATGAGTTTTGAGAAGGATGGGAATCATTAGACTCTCAAAGGTATCAAAGCAGATTCTAAAAACAAAATCAATTCTCACCATATGTAAAATCTCTTGAAGAAGGTTCACTAAGGAATTATTGTATAATTCCTGTCATCCACATTTATAAGGATTCTTCCCTATCATCTCATATTGAATGTGAAATTGGTGTTCGACAAACACCAGTAGGTATTTAAACTTCCCCATGGACTAATACAATCACTTGGTGATAATGCTCATATCATGTGATTAATATTATTACAACATGGGCCTCCTCATGGTGGCTCTAGAGAATAATTTTTGGCATTTTGAGGGGGTTGTTAGCTATAGATATAATTTGAATAGGATGATAAATAGGGAGATAATGAAAACCAATAAAACATGTTAAAAAAAGAGCTAGAGAAAGAGGAATTAAGTTCTACTTTCATAATTTTTTCAAAATCCCTATTTAAAATGGAAGTGAAAATGGTCATCACATCCTACCAAGGTGAGATTGATTTTGTTAGGTTGATTTAGAAATTGCAACAATTAGAATTTTATTTCAATATCCATGATGTTGGAGAAAGAAAAATATTTCATTTGATTAACTAAAATTAGGGGTCCATGCCCTAACCTAGTGGAAAATCCAACACTTAGGCTAGAGGGTGTTCCAAAAATAACTAAATGGACATGTTTAAAATGCTCACAATTTATATATTATACCCTATTTGTATTGTAGGGGACTAGTGGATTTGCTAGCATCACTTTAGGTAGAGTTAAGGGCATAATGTGCAAAAGTCACCATTGAATTTAAGAAGTTAATGATTATGTTGGGTATATCTCCCATGAACCCAGATCTACTCCTCATGTATTTGGAAGGTATGCATAGTGAAAGTAAGTGATCTTATTTAAAATAGGAAAATGAGGAGTGTTATGAACCAACTCACAAAAATATAGAAAAGATAGATCAACGACTTCAAAATCAACCTCTTCGAAGGGGAAACCTCCTTTACATTACACAAATGAACAATTCTTGGATGATACAAATGAATAAACCTCCTTTCTATATATAGGTGTCTAAGGGGTCACAATATAATCAAATTCGACGTAAAACTGATAATATAAGGGCACAACAATAACAATAGTGGGGTTCTATGGGGCACACTAATAATAATGTGGGGACAATAAGGGGGCATAATAATAACAATAAGGGCCACAATGACAATAATAATGGGGGAATCACTAGTATTACAGGGACCTAGCATCTCCCTCTCCTTCAAAAAAGCATTGTCTTCAACGCTTGAGTAGTTATGGATGCTTCTGTATAAAATTCTCATCCTCCCATGTGGAATCTTCAGCAGATAAGTTCTTGCACTATATGAGATACTAAGAAATTGATCGGTTTCGTAGCTGTCAATTTCTTTTTTCTGTGTCTTCTTTAGGTTCCAATATGATTCAAGTTCTGGAAATATTGTTTGAATTGGGAGCTTGTCACCTATAAACTTCTTTAAAGATGAAACATGGAAAACTGAGTGCACTCAGGAGGCTGCAGGAAGCTCCAATTTGTATGCCATAGTACCAATACTTTGCAACACCTTGTATGGACTATAATACTTTGGTGATAATCTAATATCCTTGTTAGCTTTCTTGAGGGAAATTTTTTTATATGGTTGTAGTAGTAGGAATACCGAGTCACCTACATCAAAACTTATTTCATTGTGATGTTGATATGCCCGTTGTTTCATTTTATTCTGCGCCAAGGTGAGGTTATCCTTTAAGAGTTGGAGAACTTGTTTTTGATGCTCGATGTGATCTTTCACTGCTTGAAGCTTAGAATTTTCTCTTAAATATGATGTGATGGATGGTGGATGATATCCATAAAGTGCCGTAAATGGGGTCATTTTTGCTGTGGTATGGAAGGAAGTGTTATACAACCATTTAGCTAGAGGCAACCATTTGACCCATTGTGTTTGTTTATCCAGGACAAAGCAACGAAGAAATCCTTTCAAAAATTTGTTTACTATCTCAGTTTTCATATCAGATTGAGGATGATAAGATGAGCTATGAGCTAACTGAGTAGCGAGACAAGAAAATAATTCTGTCAAAAATTTTCCACTGAAAATGGGATCTTCATCGCTTACAATAATCTTTGGGTTTCCATGTAGATTTTAAATTGTTTCCATAAATGCAGTAGAAACTGTACTAGATTTAAATGGATGAGATAATGCACAAAAGTGTGCTTATTTGGTAAGTCTGTCAACTAGCACCATGATGACACCCTTTCCTTCAGACTTGGGTAAACCTACGATAAAATCCATTTGAACCACCTCCCAATGTTGGCTTGGAATGGATAAAGGTTATAATAGACCTAGGGTCTTAACTGTTTCAACTTTATTTTTTTGGCAAACCAAACGTTCCGCCACAAAATTTTGAATATCCAATTTAAGGCCATTCCAAAAAAATTCCTTCTTAACCCTATGGTAAGATTTAAAAATCCTGAGTGCTCTCCTAAGGGAGAAGTGTGCAATTCCATAAGAATCTTGTGTTTGAGTTGGGAATTCTTACATAGGTATAAGTAATCTTTGTACCATAACGAATCATTTTTCCAGCGAATGTATCAGACGTATTGGGATCTTGTTGTATGATCTAGGTGGATGT
>APFE031226604.1:17563-37292 GCA_000404065.3 Pinus taeda
ATTTTTTAAGTGCATGTAGTATTTCCAACATTTCCTTCTCATAAATAGCTTGCTTGAGATGTAGCAGTAAAAATACCCAATCAGCTACATCAAAACATTTTTCACTATGATGTTGATCTACCTGTTGTTTCGTTTGATTTTGCACTGAAGTGGCGTTATCCTTTAAAACTTGGAGAACTTGTTGTTGATGCTCATTGTCATCTTTCACTGCTTGAACCTTTTTCTTCTTGATATGTCCTTCTATCTCTAGAGTTTGGGGAGTGGTAATTTCTTCCAATACTTTACAAGATATGGTCGGATTCATTTCTTGATGCTCGATGTGATCTTTCACTTCTTGAACATTTTTCTTCTTGATATGTCCTTATATCTTGATAATTTGAGGAGTGGTAATTTTGGCCAATGCATTACAAGATATGGTTAGATTCATTTCTTCTTTCTCGATGTGATCTTTCACTTCTTGAACCTTTTTCTTCTTGATATGTCCTTGTACCTTGAGAGTTTTAGGAGTGGTAATTCTTGCCAATGCTTTACAAGATATGGTCGGATTCATTTCTTCTTTCTCTGGGGTTGGTTCCTAGTGTATTTCCTCTTCTTTTGATGTTTCTTAATCCTTTTCTTCCTCTTCTTCACAATCAATGTAAAATAATTTCTTCTCAGCACACTTCTGACCTTTAATGTATTTGTTATCACAATTGTAACAAAGTGCTTTTGCTCTTTTTTCTTCCAATTGTTATGGTGTCACCCTTGTAGGTTAAGGAAGGCTAGGAGAAACAACACTTCCATGTTTATAGTTGTGAGGGGTAGAATTCCTTGTTTCCATAATTTTTCTTTCCACTTTTCTTGCCAACCTAAATGCCTTCTCTAATGAATCAAGTTCCCAAAGATGAAACTCATGTTGAATCTTATCCTTTAAAGTCCCTACGGAGACATCAATCCTCTGCTTCTTTGGAATATCATTTTCCCTTATATTCAATTTTTGAAAGTTCTCAATGTGCTCTACCATTAAACACTTTTGTTTGAGATTTATCAATTGGCTAAAGAAGGTGTTTCTCTTTGAATCCTCATAATGTGTTATCATTTCCTCCATGAAAATTGATCACGTGACAAGTGGTTTATGAGAAGAAAGCCCTTTATACCATAAAAATTGATTTGGTTCTAAATAATTAGATGCAATACATAGCTTTTGTAATAGTGGTAGACCATGTAGATCAAAATATTTCTCCATCTGTAGTATCCAATTTACCAGGCCGTTGCCATCAAACTTCCTCATCTCGCTTTTTCTTGATTTTAGGAGCTGGATCTCGAAACGACTGTAACTCTGTAATTTTAGATCTTTAAGTTCTGAAATTTCTTCTTGCGGTAACCCTCTAAGTAATATTTCTAATCTTGCAAGTCTGATCAAGATTGGATTCTAAAATGAAGAGTTATGCCAATTCTCCCACGATGACCTAAGTATAGACTAGTTCAGTAGAGCGAACTTGTATAACGTGCCGCAGGTCCCTGTTTCAACCTTAGGTTCTGAAAATGATACTAAAAAAACTACAGTCCATCCTCTTTTCAAAACTTCTTATGAAAATTCAATCTGATGCTCAGAGTGAAAATTATGATGATTTTCCCACGGTCACCTGTTTGGAATGTAACTTGGGGGTCTATAAAAACCCTAACTGCCTCATATTATATCTCTGAAAATATAGCGCGACAAGATTTGAAATTCAGAGCTGAGGTTTAGACCGATCTCTTCTCAAATGGGTTTTTATTTTTAGCTTCTGAAACTTCGTAGAAAAATTGGTATAGCGAACATTCCACGATGACCTGTTTTAGATGAAATTTTGGAGCTTGCAAAAACTCTAACTTCCTCAAATCATATATCCTAAAATATAACAAGGAAAGATATGAAATTTGGACCCGAGGTTTAGTGATATTTTGTCCCAAACAAATTTTGTTTTTAGCTTTTGAAATGTAGCAAAAAAATAGTTATAGTGAAAATTCCACGATGACTTGTTTGGAGTAGCGAAACCCTAGAATCCAAAGTTTTGATACCAAATGTATGAAACCAGCTCACAAAAAGATAGAAAAGATAGATCAACACCTTAGAAATAAGCCTCTTAGAGGGGACAATCTCCTTTACTTTACACAAATGAACAATTCTTGGATGATACAAATGACAATACCTCCTTTCTATATATAGGAGTCTAAGGGGTCATAATATAATCAGGGCTGACATAACAATAATAATGTAAGGGAACAATAATAGCAATAGTGGGCTTCTATGGGGCACGATAATAACAATATGGGGACTACATGGGCACAACAATATAATAAGGGGGTTGTACTAATATAATAAGGGGTTACACTAGTAGTATACGGACCTAACAAAATCATCACGAGAATTCCTTGAATATTCTTCATCTAGATTTCACTATTATCTAAGATGAGGACTTAGTGACCCAATGGGGTAAATGGCTCATGTGACATGATACGTGTTGATGGATATGGCTAGGGTGAGAGCATAATGGATGATGATGCATTGGGTTGAGGAGCCTGAGATGACAAATTGTTGGATCTATGGTTGTTACTAGGAGAAGCTTCACATGGTTTAGAGTAGTCTTAAGGGATATCTCACTTGTTGATGATCTTGGATCAAATGACCTATATGGATCAAGTGCATCCTTGATTCAGACAGATTATGGGTCCCTTTAGAGTAGACTTGATAGGTGGGGATCTTATTTGAGACATCATCTGAAAGATAGAATAGTGGAATTGGGTAGGATTGGTTGTATCTATGGTGAGACATCGGTGTAAGACACTTGAGAAGTGGTTTAGTTGAGTCAAGCGAGGCCATAACCTGGTGCAACTCCAATGAAAGATTTCCAGTTGTTTATATATGGAATAACATGCTGAAACAACAACAAAAATGACATATATAACATAGATTCAGAGAGTCAAAATCTGTCTAATTCCTTCGGCGACACACAATGACGAAGATAATGGGGATGGGTTGCCCAACACATGAAAACGTCGGAAGCATATCTATCAATTCTCTTTCCCTCTCTATCTAAGGTGGATTTTTTCCTTATCTCTCTGAAGGTGGATTTCTCCCTCCCTCCTTATCTTAATTGGTGATTACTTGGGGAATATTTGGTGCGTAAGGCAATTATTTGAGAAAAGGGGCAGCTAATTTTTACTATTATTCTCTATCTCGCTTGAGTGGTTATCCTTGTCGTTCTCCTCTAGTTACCGGTTTCTCCCTATTGTTATCCTTCATGATCTATGTCTCTCTAGTATGCTGGTACTCTATTGCTAGTCAGTTGTCAATGCCCACTATTGTCGATGTGCTCGATCCAAGTTGGCTGATAGGCGCGATGCTGAAATGAATGATGATTTGATCCGACCCAAATTTCTTTGTTCTTCCTCCTACTTTTGTAAAACATGTATCTCACCCCTAAGTGACTTGAGGTGGGGGGTCATGTCTGTCTGTTCGGGAAAGAAAGGTTGTTCCTTCCCCTCACTCAGTTCGACAGAGCTTGTTTCCTTCCTATGAAATGACAAATTCTGGAATCACCAAATTAACTGGTTGGGCCCACCTCTCGTGTCTTTCAACCCTTCTACCTTATCTCGGGGTTTCAAGGGATCCCTTGAAGCCCCGGGATAGGGTCGAAGGGCTGAAGGGCGGGGTCGAAGGGTCGAGGCGCCGAAGGTGCTGAGGGGCCGATGGGTCGAGGTAAGCCTTGGGAAAATTATGGGTTGAAGAATTGGCAGATTAAATTATAAAGATTAAAAAATAAAAGCCAAAGGCAGGGTCAAAGGGGCCTAAGGGTGGGGTCGAAGGGGCCAAAGGTCGAGGCCAGGGCTGAAGGGTTGAGGGGCAAAGTATAGGCTGAGTGGCGGATTAAAATATAGAGATTTACAAAAAAGATAACCCAACAAGGTTGGGTGGGGTTGGTGGATGTTTGGTTGGAAGGTAGGGTGAAGGGGACCCATTTCAGGAGACCCCCTCAAGGTGGGGCCCCATCAAGGCTCAAGGACGGCTTGGACATGACAATTTTTTCATATCTGTGGACATCAAGAGTGGAGCGACTTGACCAAGGATAGGAGTAATGGATGTGAATCAAAGCCAGTAGAGATCCTTGAGTTGATGTTGCAATCATTGAGACACCATGAGAGGATTGCATGATTGATTTGATGATTTACAAGCTTTTCGCTATCTTCATGGAGTTGGGTATGGAGAAGCTAGTGGAGTATGGGGATGCCTTTATTCAAGTTGGGTGTGTTCATGGTCCTATGTAGGAGAGGCACAACACTTGGACAATTTGGAGGATATTATTATATGTGATGATAGCAAGCTATGTATGATTATGTGATGAGTGTTGGAGAAAATATTGATGATGGAATAAGGACATGCATTCTTAGGGTATGTATGTGACAATAAAATTAGAAATCCAACTAGTGCAAAATTTGGGAGCTAGTAGTGCATAGAGGCATGAGAGATTTATATTGGAGTATGGAGAAGAGACATAGGGTTTTATTGCAATGGTGAATAATAATATCCCATCCATAGTGGGTTCCATTTATGTTTTTTTATCATTGATGATTCCACTAGAGTTGGAAATTGACAACATTAAGTAGGTATGTCTCATTCATTCATCATGTTATTTATTTGTTATTTGGATCATTATATTGTTTATTCATAATATCATCAAGAACTTGATTGATTTTCTCATTGTAGTGAGTCACTACCATTTAGAGTCTATGAAGATTGAGGGATGAAGATACCTTAGTTTTAATGCAAGCAGGAAGGAATGGTGGGTTTACATTTAAATTGTGTAGGTTAGAAGGATTTTGGAAAAAGTAGAAAGCCACTCCATTATAAGGGAAGTATTTTCCATTGAATCACTCCTAGCTTCATGTTAAAAGCATTGATTTCAAAATTGGGGATGACATGGAGAGAGTCAATCTATGGAACTAAATGCGCTGACGAGAACTTAAAACTCAAGCACACATGACTAGGTATGTTAATTTATATTTTCCTTTTATTCTGAACGTTGTTCATTAATATATGAATGCACATTTACTAAGTACATGAGGTATGCAAATCAAAGATACCAAAAAAAGTAAAGGGAAAATGATTACAAAAAATTGATAAAAAACTACACCATTATGCATAAAAATAGTTGAAACACAAATATTATATGAACCTTTTGTTCTAGGGAAATTAGCATATTGTCTTTGGATATCTGATTCCACGAAACCATCAAAGAGTTCATCAAGATATTTGATCACAAAGTTCAAAATTTTCTTAAGTAAACTTAACTTTTAGTTGCTACCATCCTTATTTCTTATATAGATGCATTCAATGAAGGGTTTTACGTTTTCCTAACCGAGAAAAGTTTGAAGAATTTGTGGGAGGCTCAAGAAATAGTGATAAATATAAAACAAAATCTAGTCACCTTGAGATAAGGTGACTTGATTGGTTCACTAATAAGATCCAATTCCAAAGCTGAACAAAAACAGGGCAATTATATTAGATATATACTATATATATAATATGTATGTTGTTGTATGTATCTATGTATGTATGTATGTTGTATGTATGTATGCTACATACATACTAACATAATACTACATACATACATACTACATATATATATATATATTCTATTTATATTATCTATTATATAGTATTATATATATATATATATTATATATTTATATATATTCATATATAATATATATAATAATTTATCCATAAACCATATGAATGTAATGTTGTTGAAGTTATGGAAAACTCAACAACAACACACCCCATAATATAATTTTACCAATTTTTCTTTAGTAGTCAACCATATAATTAATTGAAATGAGTATAGACATTAATCCATGATAAGAGTCAAAGAACTTACCCCATTATACATCTCACATTACCCAAATAAAAAAGAATCATAAAATTTAACTAAATTATAAATTTATTTTAATTTTTTATCCCCACTATACCATGGAAATTATTAACTCAAGTAAATATCTCTTTTTACAATACTATGGGCGAATACAATGGCTTATGAATACCACATGGCCAATATGACATATATTGATACGACATTTTCTTTAATTAAACAATTTGACATCAATTAATTAAAAGAGCATAATTAACTTGGAGATAAATCTTAACCCTTGATATATGAATACTACTATGACTATTCTAGCATATTCTATGGAGGTTAAATCTCTAACATTCACCTAATAAATGTTAATAATTAAATTAAAATTGCGAGAAGCTTATTCTCAAACAAACAGGCCTATGAATGTAATAATAAAATGTAAAATGTAATCATATAAATAAATCAAAATAGACACATACCTTGAAAACTTGAAAGATCTTGATCATAGATAAAAATAAAGTCATTACTTATCAGGATCAGAACCATCTTCTTCAGAAGATATAACTACTTTGACCATCAATGACTTGATAATAATATGTATACCTTTAGACTGAGATTTGTTTTTAGTACTGGAAGATTTATGTTCCCTGTGTCTTTCCTTAGCTTGAATTGAAGTTTCGATTTTCTTATTTGCATGGACAAGCTAACTAATACACTTTTCAATACATGGGACAATGAGAAAATATTGATGGTACCAATACATGTTCTTCATAGCATCATTCAAATGGATGTTGGTTCGAGGACTGTAATCACAAAAAGCGACATCAACACAAAAATCCCAAATTATATTAGACCTGTGGCATATTTCTTTTTGGCAAGATTTCAAGACGAGCCTTGATATGGAAAAAATCATCATTGCTAGGAGTATTCTATTGTCTGTTTTTCCTTGCTCAGGAAATTTTCCTCTGAATTTGTTTAATATTAACTTTATATCGAGGTTTTTGTTTTGATTGATTGATCTCTTCTTCATGTGTAGGTTCTTCAGGTAAAATTTTGGCCCAAAGACTTACCCTGGAGGGCTTCACTTCTCTTTATCCTTAAATTCCTATTTTAATTCCATATGTCAGATAGTAGTACCCTAGTTCATGCTTCTAGTTAAGAAAACACCAGAAGGTTTGAGTGTTTCAACGTTATTATCATTTGAAATAAAAGGGTTTACTTCATGAACTGATTCTTCACAATCATTCTATACAGAACAATCATTTCTCATGATTGCAAATCTCAAAATTTCAAAATAAATATGACAATACACATGAATATAAACTCAAAATAATCATAAATGAGTTGTCTAACCACTAATATATTTAAACCAAGTCTTATATGATAATTTCATGATGTGACAAATATTCAAATATGGAAAATAAACCAAATGTAAAAACAATCATGCACAAATTATCACATAGTTTATAATGCTTTAGGTAATATCTATTCATCAACTTGGAACACGTGTATATGTTAGGGCTTATATATAATTCAATCAAGCATATGCAATAAATTGTTATGAAGGCATTATAATATATAAATAGAAATAAGATAGGGGTGCTACGGAATCAAGGATTTTGTAGTAACCCTTTTTCACTTTGAGATCCATATGTTGTATAGAGTCACAACCTCTCAATAACTTATTGGAATATCCCAAAGAGACAACGTTTTATATTTCCACTGAATGGGAGAAAGTTTCATCCAGCAACCATTGAAGGTAGGTCTTTAAAATGTAGTAAAGTTCAATAAAACACCAGTCAAAGCAAATAAATATTTGTCATATGAAAATTAAAATAAAATTGCATGTCAAAAACATTCCATTCATACAAAGTAAAATCCAAACATTGAAATACACAAAGATTGACATGCACAAAAAAAATCACTGCAAATATAGATGATAGAAGAAAAGGATGTGAACAAAATAACTTCGAACTATTCATTTAAAGGCACCCATATATATTCTCTTAAAGATTCCCTCCCTCAAGTATCTAAAACAAAATGCTTGATCGGCCATTAAAGGAGAAGATCACAGTTTAGCACAATGTTTATAACAAAAAAGCCTCAGATGTTTTTCATGAAATTCTCTCCAAAATTCATATCCTCAAAAACATTTAGTAAACCTTACATACCACTTTATCAAGACCTCCATCCTGGAAGGATCTATCTTCAAATCTCCTCCACCTATGACATATCCCAAATACACCAAAGGCTATTGTGAAAAATCACGCTTCTTGAGATGTGCCAACAATTAGTGCTTCTAGAAAGTCTCTAGCACCTGCATCGAATGTGGGTTATGGTCCTTCTATGTAGCAATGTATACTAGTAAATCATCCAAATGAATAATAAAAAATGAACTTATAAAAGTGCAGAATATATCATTTATTAACTTCATGAATGTAGTTGTTGCATCGTATAGGCCAAATATCATAACCAACCACTCATACAAACCTATTGGTGTAATTACATTCCAGGTTAAGTGGCATTCTTTAATAGTTTGTTAAATTGATTCACATCATTAAAATTTTATTAATTAAAATTTTTTCCTTGTGTTATAAGAATAGCATAATTGATGTGTTGGTTAATGAAGAAATGAATTAGATGGAAATGTATGAAATTTCAATTTTAATGAACATATTAAGTATTTTTATTAATGAATAGATGAACATATATAAAATTTCAAGTGACATTATTATTAGCAACTTACTGGAAAAAGGAAGGAGTGTTTTTGTCAATATTCATAGCTAGGCACACCTTTAACTAGAGGGTGTTCCATGGGTGACATCCCCATCACAAGATTTGCAAAAAATATATCACAAATGTTATGACGATAGTTGATGTTGGATGAGGGCGTGGCAACATATGGAGTTGTTTGAGTTTTTGGAGAGTGTGCTCATGCACAGAGCCATGTGAGGCCATGGTTGTTCGAGAAGGTCATGAGAGAGAGTCATGCGAGAAAACCTGACTCGAATGGGTGTAGGACTAAGCAGTCATCCGAAGTGTGTGGTTGTGCAAAGGGATCATATGAAGTGGGCCATCCTGACACAATGATGTGGAACAATTAATGCATATATATATATATGAGAGTTCATTTGAGAGGAGGCATCAAGAAATGGATGATGGGATGATTCTTTCAGCCAGGTTTATTGTCAGGGTAGATCGCACACAACATGATTGGCCCAGTCATATTAGTGGTTTGAGAAATTTTTTTGAGCAATATTGTGCGTGGTTCGGGCAAGTAGTCACATAATTGGGTTAGGTGAGTTTTGTAAGTGGAATAGGAAAGTTGTGCAAGAAATACAGGTGAGTAGTCATACCAGTGTCCCAAGTGAGTCATGTGAGTAGTTAGATCAGTTGTATAAGTGGGTCAATCGAGTTGTGGGAACAAGATAATAAATTTATGTGAGTAATTGGGTGAGTTATATAAGAGCTTTGGGTGAGTTGAGTGATAGGGCTTGGAAATTAATGTGAGAAGCCAAGTGGGTCATGTGAGACAAGAGATATAATGATCATAGTGGGCATGCGATAATTGTTTCCTCTCTTAAAATAATAAAGTATTTTATTTCAGTTAAACATTATAAATTTTCTTGAGCGAATATGATGAAAGAAATTTTAGATAAAAAGAGAAGGAGAGAAAAACATTCAATCTATACAAGAGTGGAAGAAGTGGTTTTCTCTTCACTAACCTGAAGTTGGTACCCAAGCAGGCAATAACTGAAAAATACTAGTTGTATCTTCACAAAAAGAGTTGGTTTCAAAGACAAAGTAGAAGCAATGGTGTTCTCTTCACCAACTTGAAGTTTTTATTAGAGAAGGAGACCACCAAGAAATAGTAGTAGAGATCTTCAACAAAGGAGTTGGTATTAAACAAAGATATAAGTAGGATACACACAATTATGGCAGAGCTCGGTTGGGCATGTAGACTCAATTGTTTTGGTGACAAGACATGATGTGTGTTTAGGTGGATTAGCAAAAATCCCAACATGTTACAACAGTTTGTGATGACGAGACTTTCTAGCACGTGGATGAGGGTACCATGGATCCCGCATGACAGATTAAAGCATCAAATGCAGCAAGACTTTGGAGGGAATGACATTTACTACAATGGTTGTGAGAGTTGGTGCACATTGTTAATTGAGATGAGTTCTCATTCATGTATGAGTCAGATAACATAGATTGATGCAAAGGTTGGCCAACAAGTATTCAACCCAAGCGTGGATGGAGCTAATGCCTTAGACAAGGATGATGGGTGATAAATATTTGTAGAGGATGAGTTATAGTTGGCCATGAGAGATATTGGCTAAGTGGTCATCACGACTTTAGGATTGAGGCCATTTCTATGAGAGTGCTTGAGACAAAAGGACACCACAATTGAGATAGACAATCATCACAAGAATTGGTTGAATATTCTTAATCTGGATTTCACTATGATTCAATATGAGGACTTAGTTACCCAATGGGGTAAATTTCTGATGGGAGTGGAGATATATTGATGGATATGGGAGATAGGCAGGGTGAGAGAGTGATGGGATGATGATGCCTTGGGTTAACGAGAGTATTGTCTTTGCATCTATGATTCCAATGAAACCATCAAAGAGTTCATTAATATATTTGATCACAATGTTCAAAAGTTTGTTAAAGACACTTACCTTTTAGTTGATACCATTATTATTTATTATATAGATGCATATAAAGAAGAGTTTATGTCTGTCCTAACTGATAAAGGTTTGAAGAGTTTGTGGGAGGCTCAAGAAATGGTGATAAATATAAAACAAAATCTACTAGCCTTGAGATAAGGTGACTTACTTTGTTCATTAACATAATCAATTTCCAAAGTTGAAACAAAACCTAGGGCAATATATATAATTGATTCAACCACATATGCAATGAAATGTTGATGAAGTTATGGAAAACTTCAAACATCTATTTCAAGAGTTTAAAAACCAAGTTATTAGAATAGAAGAATAGAAAAGGTCCAATATCAACTTAAAAGAAATTTTGGATTTCACAATGATAGGGGTATATGAGAAAAAAGTTCCCCTAGTACCTATAAGTCCATGGTGTCCGTAGTATCAATATTTCAGTGTTAAAGTTACATGCCCTTAATTTAGAAAATTGATTAAAGTAGGTATGCTTGAAAACACACATGGGCCAAATGATGTAAAATTTGTTGATGAAGATGATTTCATTTGTATTTGGGAGGATATTCTCTTATAGATTTTAAACAAGATATGGGTGTGATTAAAGTGAAGAGTATAGGTGTTGACAAGGTATAAGAGATCTTTCATTGTGGCAATGTTTTTCTAAAGAATATATGCCTAAGATAGAGGAGAAGAGCATAGGTGTTGATAAGGTACAAGAGGCATTGGGTGAAAAATCATGCCATAATGAAATTAGGGACATTGCATGGAGAATGTATACCTCAATTAATATCATAAATCTTTCCTAGGATTTACCCCATATCATAAGAGAACCAACCTAAAGTGAGAGTAAGTGTTTTTTATGTGACATTAGGCAATGTTTTTGAGTTCCCCCTAGAGTTGCACTTGTTTTTGGCGATTTATAAATTTAGGTACAATTTTGGGTGGTACTATATTCTATCCAAGGCCAACATCATTCAAAAATCATTAAATAGGATAAAAAGGAATCATATAAGACATTTATCCTAATTCATTTTCATCCCATGAAGATTGAGATTATAATAATGCATAAAAAAATAATAGAACTCAATGATCCTAATAGAATATTTATTAGGAGACAAATTCCACCCTTTGTCACAATGTACTAACTAAAGAATGAGAATAATAAAATGTATGGTGAAATTGGTTTGAGACTTGAATATGTAGAAAACTTGTCTAGAAAGAATAAAGATGCTATAGATGATCTATTAGAATCCATATGAGAGACACTACAATGGGATTTGTTGGTATTACAAAACTTACCTGAAAATAAACTCTATGGAGAATTGTGAAAAGAAAATAACATCTAAGACTTTGTATGGGTTGTGAAATTCATAAATTATGTTTATCCCAAGTAGTTTTGTGATGGATATTTTTTCTCCCCACCTAAGTCCTATTTCCATAAGTGGTGTGTTGGGTTTGTAATGACTATATTATTGTGAAGGATTTGATTCCTTTTTAACCTAACATTGTATGGTGAAGAATCTAGGATTTACCTTGGATACCATCCTCAAAATGGGTTTGACAACGTTTTACCTAACATATGTGACTTGAAAAAAACTCCAATATGAAAAATAAAATGTAACTTCCCAACAACTGGAATGGAATTCAATAGATTAAACTTTAGTTATTTTGACTACATTGGGAAGGTTCATGGAGAGTTGGATACATAAAAAATTTCCTCCTTAATAATGGTGGACATAGTTTTAACCCCTCTCATTGACATCAAAGTTCAAGTAGGGATCCAAGAGCCACTCCTCAACACCCTAGTGGCCCTTCTAGCTTTAGGTAAGCACACATGGCTAATTGTTTCAAAATATCTCAAAATACTATGGTTATATCTTGGTTTTAGTCTTAAGTTACTCTGAAATTTTGTTAGAGTATATAGAATCAATATTTCCCTATTTTTTGGAATTTGAATGATAAGATTTTTGGTTTCCACATTGAATGTAAATTGCCTTGAGGTATTCAAGGGTTTACTTGTAGAATGTATGTAATTAAGAAATGTAGAATATGTCAATATTAGACTTTGTATTTATCATTTGTAGAGGTGAGAATGTACCTCAACCCTTTTTTAATAGCCCAAATGTTTTTAGAATTAGTAACTATAAAGGATGGACATGATACTATATAGTATGGAATATTACACTTACAATAAATTACAAATATTCATAGTGAGTTTAATTTTTTTAACATTTATGCTTTTATACACACACATACATACCTTATTGTTGTCCCCAACCCATTATTCCCATAAAATTTTGGATTTATCCTCTGGCTATCTCAGGAAGGCACCGCCAATGTGCCACCCCAAACATTAGTGAAACACAGGTCCTTAAATGTTTCTCTATAAGAAGCTTGATATAAAATAGGTATGTGCAGTGGAAGATCCATTGATTGGGTCATTGTCTTGGCAAACAATAACAAAATATTAGGTTGGGGTTTCTCCCCTTAGTACAAAAAAGTTTAGGAAATAGGTCAATGATGCACTTGTTTTTGTTTTATTTATACAATATTGAATTAAATAAGGTTCATTTCCCAAAGGACATTTTAATGGAGATAGTTGACACCATCATCGTGCAATTACTGATACTACCTATGAGTGATGGCATACCAATCCTCATTTTTCATTCATGTGAAGAAGAAAAAATACATCTTCTCTATATAGTGTTCCCTCAAGTTCCTCAATGAAGTATGAGAGAGTCTATTTTTTTCATACCTTGTTTGACCAATGAGCTAGGTTATGAAGGTGAGCCTCCATAGAACACTAAAATCGTGTATGGGGTAGATATGAATATGGTTAGTGGCACAAAATATAAGAGTGGGATATCTTATATAGGTTTTGGATGGTCATATTTCCTTATCTAAAGTTGTGGTTTTGAGTCATGATCCACAACTTAAAGGTCACAGGGTCCTAGTACTTGAGTAATACTACACACTTGCTAACTTTCTCTACAACGAATCACTCTTTTATGTGATGACCTTCATGTTTGGAAGCAAGTATTGGATTTGTTTGATCTCTACTATGTTTCATTATGTCACTAAATCTAATCAAACTTGTAAAAGGAAATATACTCCCTCTTCACATTGACCATGGATGTTCACACTTACATCATGTACACAAGGAATCTAATCTGAGAGAACATTTTGCAAATATGTAGGAGATATAGTTGGTATATGAGATATGATATCGATGTTAAGACAAAATATGTCATCCTATTTTAAAGTTGTATGTCTAGCATAATTGTAACTAACTCACAAGTATTCAAGTGAGTAGATATAACCAACATATCTCATATATATTTGTAAAATGTATTAATACTACTATTATATTATCATGAAATACAAATCATGAGGCATAAGAAAAAAAAAATTCCATACCTCACCAATAACTCTATAAATACATTCAATTTGTTAAATACATTTTCCATTTAATAAGGCCTGCAATAAATATAAGAAATTATTAGGCATAATTCTCCAAATAACGGAATCCAAAGGCCACCTTAAAGGTTATATAAAGTAATGTAAAAATAAAAATTAAAAAATAAGTATATCTTAATGCGGAGTAAATTATTGGTTAGGTATCCACATAACACTGAGTAGCCATAATTTGCAATTGAATTGAATGATTAATGTACCATATAGTTATATAAATTGGAGGAGAAGGACTCTCACATAGGATTTTAAAGTCCTCTTATAAGATTTGATATCTAATAAAAGAAGTGAGTTAAATATGAAAGTAAAATGAAATGAAAAATTTATTAAGTAAATTTATGTCATTCCAAGCAAAAGACTTAACAATTTTTATGTGTGTTACAATTATATTTGTTGAAATTTAAACAATAAGTACTTAAGTGATATTAGCCCCAAGGGTTAGCTCAATTGGTTGAGTCCTCGTCATTAAATCACCTTTGCTAATGAGAGGTCACAAGTTCAATTCTCTCAACACCCTTGGGGTCAAGTTCCATGGTTGAGCCAAGAGGAAGTGATCCCTTCAGGTGTATCTTCCTGTTACAATTTTTTTTTGGATGTAGTGATCACTCATCTCCAGAGTCCTTGAACACCATAGAAAAAAACACTCAAGTTATATCAAACCCAACATATTATAATTCAAATAATATTAAGGGTGGAACCCCATTGATTTTGGTGTGAAACTAAATGCAATCAACTTAATGGTTAATCGTTTCACATACAATAAATACAAGAAATTGAATAGGGAATTTCTTCCTATTATAGGGAGCAACTTGACTAAGAAATAAGAAACCCAAGTCTACTTAGAAATGATGAATAATGGCAGAAAAAAATAAAGGAAGACATGCTTTCTTAGGAGGCGAGGAATCACTTTGAGAAGTGCATAAATATATGCAAAGGAGAGAAGAAAGCGTTAGAAGAAGAGGAAGAGAAGAAGGATAAGATGAACACTTCAAGGCCTAGGCATAGTAGGATAAAAGGGGGATTCCTGATTTTTTGCAGCAAAAATAGCTATGATTTGAAGAGGTTATTTGATAGACATATATTATAGACATATGACTATTTTAGTTTTCATAAAAAAGTAAATTTATAAGGCAACCCCCTTACCGACACTTCTACACAATAGTGAAAGTGAATGTGGTAGAAGAGAGTAAAAAATTATAACTTCTCAAGAAAGTGAATGCCATAGATGAGCACACCCAAGTCTTTGCTAAATTAGTGATGATAGAAATGTCGTAACTAAATACTGCTAGGAAATGTAGCTCAGGAAAAAAATGCCCAAATTGCAACATGTCATGATTTCCTTTTACAATTGGTATTGGTTTTTAGATAAGGGTGCCCTTGTTAAACACTATGCCATCATTTGATAGAAGAGAGTTTACCATCATTGGATCAAATCTTAAGTTTGATTTGGATTTGTTTTTTTCAAATCATGCCATGTTTGTTAGAAGCATGATGTATGACCTTAGGACATCTAGTTTTTCACACTTGTGACAACATAATTTTTTTTAAAGATATATAATATTCCCCACTAATTTTAATTGAAATGTAGTGTTCAATGAACTTGTGACCACAGTTTGATGAACCTGGGATGTTCAAATCATCGCATTTATGACAACATGATGATGTTTTTTAAAGAGAAAAAATATGCCCTATTCACTAGAATTACGATGTAGAATTTTTTTAACTTGTGACCACAGTCCATCGAACATGGGACCATAGTTCATCAATGTTGGAAGTTTTGTATTTTTTCACTTGTGACAATAATTTTAATAAATTGAGATGTTTGTTCATTGGGGTTGTGGCAACAACAACTTATTAAGTTTGATTCGCCACAAGTTTGATGATAAGTCTATGAAATGTCCATCACATCTGCGATGAGCAATCAATTATTATGGCATTACACTAGTGATTGGATTTGGTTCACAAGTGAGAAAAGCAATATGATGTCTAAAACCATTGAATATATGACAACAATATGTGGTTACCAATAGAAATTATTTCGATGAATATTCCATTTCTTAGGTGTCGGAAGTCTGATGGTGTGTCATCAAAATATTGTCTAAACAATATTGTAAAGTATAATTATTTTTAGAAATTGCTTTGGTGACAATATATGATGTGTGTCTAGGTGGCTTAGCAAAGATCCTGACATGCTACTTCAGTTTGTGATGACAAGACATTCTAGCATGAGGACGAGGGTACCATGGATATCACTTGATAGACTAAATCATGGATTACTCCATGAATTTGGAGGGAAGGACAGTTATTGCGATGGTTGTGAGAGTTGGTGCACATTGTTAATTGAGATGAGTTATTATTCATGTATGAGTTAGATAACATAGATTGATGTGGAGGTTATCCAACAAGTATTCAACCGAAGGGTGGATGGGGCCAATGCCTTACACAAGGATGATGGATGAGAAATATTTGCAAAGCATGAGTTATAGTTGGACATGAGAGAGATTGGCTAAGTGGTCATCATCAATTGAGGATTGAGGCCATTTTGATGAGAGTACTTGACACAGAAGGACACCACAGTTGAGATAGAAAATCATTGTGAAAATTGGTTGAATATTCTTCATCTCGATTTCACTATGATCCAAGATGAGGACTTAGTTACCGAATGGGGTAAATTTCTCATGGGAGTGGAGACATATTTATGGGGATGGGAGCTATATAGGGTGAGAGAATGATGAGATGATGATGCCTTAGGTTGAGGAGGGTATTGTCTTTGCATATATGATTCCAATGAAACCATCAAAGAGTTAATCAAGGTATTTCATCACAAAGTTCAAAAGCTTCCTAAAGGCACTTAACATTTATTTTCTACCATAATTATTTATTATATAGATGCATTCAATGAAGAGCTTTATTTTTTCCTAATTGAGAAAGATTTAAAAAATTTGGGAGGCTCAATCAAATTCTAAAGATCAAACAAAAACTAGGGCAATATATATAATTTATTCAACCACAAATGCAATGGTAATTTTGATGAAGTTATGGAAAACTTAAAACATCTATTTAAAGAGTTTAAAAATCAAGTGATTGGAATAGAAAGAATAGAAAAGGGCCAATATCAACTTAAGAGAAATTTTGGATTTGACAATGATAGGGGTATATGAGAACTAAGACCCCCTAGTCCCTATAAATCCATGGTGTTTACAGTATGAATATTTCAGTGTTAAAGTTACTTTCCCTTAATTTAGAAAATGGATTAAAGAAGGTATATTTAAAGATGCACATGTGCCAAATTATCTAAAATTTGTTGATGAAGATGATTTCATTTGTATTTGGGAGGATATTATTTTATAGATTATAAACAAGATATGGGTGAGATAAAAGTGAAGAGTAGAGGAGATGACAAGGTATACGAGATGTTTCATTGTGGAAGGGTTTTTATAAAGAGTATATGGGTGATATAGAGGAGAACAACATTGGTGTTGAAAAGGTACAAGAGGTATTATGTAAAAAACCCTACCATAATGAAATCAGGGACATGGCATGGAGAACGTATACCTCAAAGACTATCATAAATATTTCCTAGCATTTACCCTATATAATAAGAGGACCAACCTATAGTGAGAGTAAGTTTTGTTTGGTGTGACATTGGGAAATGGTGAATTGTAAAAATAAAATAACATCTAAGACTTTGTATGGGTTGTGAAAGTCATTTATTGGGTTTAACCCAAGTAGTTTTGTCATGGATTATTATTGCCCCCACTTAATTCCTATTTCCATAAGTGGTGTGTTGAGTTGATAATTATGAGTATATTGTTGTGAAGTATTTGATTCTTTTTTAAGCTATCCTTGTATGTTGAAGAATCTAGGATTTATCTTGGGTACCATCCCCAAAATCGGTTGGGGGAGGGGTTTCCCCAGCATATCTGACTTGAAAAAAACTCCAATGTGAAAAATGAAATGTAACTTCCCAACAACTGCAATGGAATTCAATAGATTAAACTTTAATTATGTTGACTACATCGGGAAGATTCATGGAGAGTTGGCTACATAAAAAATTTCCTCCTGAATAATGGTGGACATAGTTTTAACCCCTCTCATTGATGTCAAAGCTCAAATAGGGATCCAAGGGCCACTCCTAAACACCCTAGTGGCCCTTTTAGCTTTAGGTAAGTACACATCGCTAATTGTTTCAAAAATATCTCAAAATTTTGTGGTTATTTCTTGGTTTAAGTGTTAAGTTACTTGGCAATTTTGGTACCATATATAGAATCAATATGTCCCTATTTTTTGGAATTTGAACGATATGATTTTTTGTTTCAACATTTAATGTAAATGGCCTTTAGGTCTTCAAGAGTTTACTTCTAGAAATTATGTAATTAATAAATGTAGAATATCTCAATATTAGACATTGTATTTATCATTTTTTGAGGTGAGAATGTCCCTCAACCATTTTTTAATAGCCCAAACATTTTCAAAAGTAGTAACTATAAAGGATGGACATGATAATATATAGTATGGACTATTACACTTACAAGCAATTAAAAATATTTATTGTGAAGTTTAACATTTTTAATATTTATCCTTTTATACATGCTCATACACACCTTATTTTTGTCCCCAACTGATTATCCCCATAAAATTTTGGATTTGTCATCTAGCTATTTTAGGGAGGTACCCCTATACACCAAATAACCATTAGTGAAACTTAGGTCCTGTTGTGGTGAAAACAAAACCCCCCCATTATTGGTTTGCTCAACTCAAATAATGGGGACCCTTTCTATAAAAATTTTGGCTAAACACCTTTTTGGATTTTTATTTTAGTTGATTGCCCTGCGCTTTTGTTAATTTTTAGTTTTATTTGGATTCTTGTTTTGATTGCTTTTTTAGAATCTATTTTCTATAAGCTTCACATTGACGCTTGTTTGGTCTCATTTGGTCAACTGGTTTGAAAATGGCACTCATTTCAAAATCTGATTATTTATGTGGCCTGGGTTAAAATTGCATAAAATGTACAATATTGCATTTTGTAAATAAATTAGTTCAATAACGCATTCATTCTAAATATTAATTTATAGCGAGTTCTTTTTACTAACATTTTTCCGTTTTTAGTTATGCAGCCAAATAATTAAGCATCGGGACTTAAGAAATTCACTCCAATTTCCAAATCAAATCTTAATCTCGAAAAACCAAACATTCAAGTGGATGTAGTTTATTTTTATTATTTTTCATTTATTTTCTAAGTAGCTGTAGTTTTATTTTTAGTTGTAGTTTAAAAATTAATATAAAAATAAAACCAAAATAAAAGTTTGATTTAATATTAAAATATTAAATTAATTAAATTAAATTAATATTTAATATAAGAAAAATTATATCGCATCGGAGCTTTTTCATTAAACAAGTTTTAAGAACCCCGATGGCCCGATGCGATATCGCATCGGGACTTTTGCATTAACACATTCTAAAAAAAAACCTCATTACCTATCCTGATGCGAAGTGCCGATAAGCGAAAATCCCAAGTGCCGATAAGCGATAAAGCATAAAACGTCGGGTATTAAAGCCAAAGCATGTTTTAAAGTTTTGTATTAGTTTGAAGATTTTCAAAAACACTCATACGCATGGTGATATGTTAGTTTTAATATTTTTATATATTATGAGTGGAGTAAGTAAGGAGTATAAGTGGAGTAAGTAAGGAATAGGGTA
>APFE031226607.1:0-51161 GCA_000404065.3 Pinus taeda
TTTCACTAGTTTCAATCCCACTTCTTCACCCCTGTGAGCATCACCCGATGCAATGAGTGCTAAGTGAAACTATTCAAAAATCATGAGAAATTAGTCAGTTACGACTACCTCTCATGGAAATGGTCATACGTGAATGACTTACTTAACGCAGTTGAATCCCAAAATGATATCTAATATAATGCACTGCGTAAACCCCTATACTTAAATTCAAAAAGAGTCAAGGGATCTCTACCTGAATGGTTCATGAGGCACAATACTTGCTAAGGTTTTGCAAATGGGGTAGCAAGCTAAGTGGGCTTGATTGTGGGGGAAAACTCCACAGTTAAGCGCGCTTGAGCCAGAGGAGTTCTGGGATGGGTGACCTCCTGGGAAGTCCTGGTTACCGGGTGCAAGCCCCGGAAGTGATGATTAATGCTATGTGATTCGTTCTCCACATTTCACTAGTTTCAATCCCACTTCTTCACCCCTGTGAGCATCACCCGATGCAATGAGTGCTAAGTGAACTATTCAAAAATCATGAGAAATTAGTCAGTTACGACTACCTCTCATGGAAATGGTCATACGTTTGAATGACTTACTTAACGCAGTTGAATCCCAAAAATATCTAATATAATGCACTGCGTAATCCCCCATACTTAAATTCAAAAAGAGTCAAGGGATCTCTACTTGAATGGTTCATGAGGCACAATACTTGCTAAGGTTTTGCAAATGGGGTAGCAAGCTAAGTGGGCTTGATTGTGGGAAAAACTCCACAGTTAAGCGCGCTTGAGCCAGAGGAGTTCTGGGATGGGTGACCTCCTGGGAAGTCCTGGTTACCGGGTGCAAGCCCGGGAAGTGATGATTGATGCTATGTGATTCGTTCTCCACATTTCACTAGTTTCAATCCCACTTCTTCACCCCTGTGAGCATCACCCGATGCAATGAGTGCTAAGTGAACTATTCAAAAATCATGAGAAATTAGTCAGGTACGACTACCTCTCATGGAAATGGTCATACGTGAATGACTTACTTAACGCAGTTGAATCCCAAAATGATATCTAATATTAATTATTTTAATAAAATTGTTTCTAGGTGAAATTTCCCAAACGTTTTATGGGTTCTTTGGAATACATGTGCCCAAGTCTCCCTGGAAAATTTGAGGCCTAGAGCACATCCAATGCTACCCAAAATCAACATTTATTAGAGAAAAATGATTTTCCCTTGCTTACTCTAATCAATTTTCATCTTCCTTTTAAATTTGTCTCTAAAACTCCATTAGCCCAAGTACGATTAAGTCCAAGCCAAGGTTATCTTGATAAAAGATATAAAAAATTAAATTTTCTCTTTTTTGTCTCTCCTAGGCTTTTTAAGGCCACCTGTTAGGGTTTTTCTATGGCCAATTTTCCATAAGGGTGAGTTTGAGTGGATGCTTGTGGATGAAATTCCAAGGTTTTCCTCCATAAACCTTTTAAATGCAAAATCTAGAATTGATTGTGGCAAAACCTCCCTAAGTAGGGCTGATGTCTTCTTTTCAAGCTCCTTTGTGCCATTAAAACCATAATCCCTAGTCATGCTTGAACTTGAAGCCTATTTGAGAGTTTCCCCTATTACTTTGTTGATTTTATGCATTGAGAAAACCCTTTCTTTGGTTTTTGCATGTCTAAATACTCCTATATCATTACATATCAACTAAGTTGCACAAAGCGCCAAAATGTTTTGACGTTTCGGAAATGCCTCCCAAAAATGGAAACGTCGGGTGAAACGTTGGCTGAAATGTCAGATATGTTTATATATATAAAAAGAAAATTATAAATAAGTGAATAACACGTTATCTTGCAAGAAAAAAGGGAATAAGACCCATAGATGACAATTTAGAAGGAAAACCAAGTCTATATTAACTTTCATAGATTATTACATAATGGTCGAGTTTCGGTCAAGTTTCGGCCGAGTTCCGGAGTTTCGGGTACGGGTACGTCCCGAAACCTCGGCTACCTAGAAGTTTTGTGCAACATAGCATATCATTAAACCCTACCTTGCAGTAGTCCTTAACCAGTTTAGGGTTAGAATACTTGTTCCTTTGTGAAGAAAATCTTAGTATACTTTGACTTTAAGGTGTCTTTCCTTAGGCCATTCATATCACCTTGAGCCCTCTAAATAGAATAGCCTTATAAGTGAATACATGGAAGTCTCCCTTGTGGTGAAATTCCATTAAAGAACAAGAGGAAGATTACTGAGGTGACAGTGGCAATCCTTCGTCATTGTTGCCATTGGGTCTAGCCCTTACCTTGTGAGTCCCCTCACAAGGCATGCTAGATTTTGCAGCAACAAGCACCTTGCACTGAAGTCTTTCCCACTCTGGTGCAACTATTCCCACACACACCTATGAATTGATGGGCTAACTTGGAACATGTCACTTCCCCTTGGGGCTTGGAAACACGTAATAGGGTTATCCATCTAACCTTCCCTAACATAAGGAGGTAACCTATTTATGGGACTTGATCCACTTAGACATTTGAAGGAAGCCTTGTGTGAAGCATTATTGTGTCCTCAACATTAGGTATTTTCCATTATGATGCTTTTATGGTTATTATCCCTAATGATTGGTGATTTTCAATTGATCTTGAGAGGGTTTTGCTAGGTGGTACTATAACAACTGAGGCCTTGGGAGACATGATCATCACTGCATTCAACAACATATCAAATTATGTTTTACACATTCCAGAGAGCAGATATGGTTGATGCAATGTTGCCTATATACCCCAACCTAGAGCAAACTGTTGGGCTACTTGATGACCCTACATGGTACTTGAAACTTCAACATACCCCTAAATGTTGAAACATTGAGATGTGCCTTGACACTATTTGATGGGCGTTACTTGTTTCGAAGCTCGGATGATGACAATTATCCTTGTGATGATAGGGGAGGGTTTACACATCACTTTTGAGCCCCAACACTTGAGTAGGAGAGTGCCACATCACCCCTCTTACCCTTTAGAGGGTGATGTTGGGCAACATGGAGATGGCGTCTTTGTATGGAGGCACTTTGGAGGCATGCCCATGATCATAGAGCTGCATATTGGAGTACGAAGCACTCATTAGCCTACATGACACTTGTACATTTAGAGCACATTTGGAGGATGATGTCATAGTGGAGGAAGTTTTTCTCCTACACATGTGGTCATCATATGGCATTTTATGTTTCATTTTCGAGCTATGAGGTTGGCTTGTAACCTCTCTTTTGTAGAACACTCAAAGTAAACTTGTAATTAGGGCTTATCACTTGTATTATTGTAGAAATGTATGGGATAAATCTCATATAAATAAAGACTCCCCTCATTTGAACTTTTCACCATCAGACATTCACTCTTCTCTCTAAAAGAGTGCAAATTAGTTCTTTTTTGCTACTTGAGAAAAATGTATCTTTCTATGGTGCAACTTTTTTCTTAGAGCTGGACTTTTGTGTGGAGATTTTTTCTTGGGATTGAAAGAAGTGCTTCTTGAAGAATTGTGTAAGCTTAATGCTTTATTTTCTAGAGTTTGCATATTGTATGTGTGAAGTAGGGCTTCTATTATGTGCCATGACTAAATTCTAATTCCTTAGTGAAATCTTGCTTCGCTATATTATGCAAAATTGTTCTCTTGAATTCGGTCAAATAATAGCCTGATTCTTGGTTGGATGAAGCAGATCAGATTCAGTCAAAATGAGGTCAAACAACAACTTCTATACTTGGTCAAACAATCGTGTGAGCAAAATAGAAGTGATATGTGTTCGAATTCATCAAAGTGAAGGAGGTCATTTGTATTTATATTAGTTAGATGGGGTGAATTTTGACCAAAAGTCACAACCCTTCACTTGTGGGGCCGACTTGACTTTTGAGGCCTACATGAAGCCCAAAATAATCATTTTTATTTTCATTTTTGTACAATTTTCTTTGGTTGACTTGGGAGGCCTTTTGGCATGTGGGAATACCTCTTGATGCTACAAAAAATCAACACAACATACTATTGCAAAGCTTGTAAAAACCAACCTATTGGAGACACCAATCTCCTTGAAAGAACACCAACTTAGCAAATACATATATGGTGAAGAAGGATGGGACCCTTCGTATGGTTGTACTAGCAAAGAAGAAGGATGGGACCCTTCATATGAGTATAGAATATTGGGCCCTCAACAAAAAGACGCTAAAGAACAAGCATCCCGTTCCACACATTGTTGAGCTGATGAAAGAGCTTAGAGGAGCTAAGTACTTCTCTAAGATAGACTTGCGCTCGAGGTACCACTAGATCAGGGTGAGGGAGCAAGACATCACAAAGATTGCCTTATGTTGCCACTATGGACACTTTGAGTTCTTGGTTATGCCCTTTGGGCTAACCAACGCATAAGCCATGTTTCAGTCTTGCATGAACCATGTGTTCCACAAGAAGTTGCGACGATGTGTCTTGGTTTTCTTTGATGACATTTTGATATACAATAGAACATGGGAGGAGCACCTCCAACACTTCTTTGATGACATTTTGATATACAATAGAACATGGGAGGAGCACCTCCAACACTTGGAGGAGGTACTGCACATACTAGAGGAGCAAAAACTGTATGTGAAAATGTCCAAGCTTGAGTTTGGATTGACGGAGATGTTATTCCTTGGACATGTGATTAGGGAGGATGGAGTACAAGTGCACCAAGAGAAGATTAGGGCCATCCTGAATTGGCCTACACCCAAGAATGTGACAGAGTTGAGGGGATTCTTAGGCATCTGCACATATTAAGGTGGTTTGTGAAGGGGTTTTTCCAGCTAGCAGCACCCCTCCCGGATTTGACGAAGAAGGGACTACCACCCTTGGCTTCACTAGGAGCTAGCCTAGATGGAGGATTTGGGAATTGGGTGACAACCCCAACTTCCAACTTGCTCGCAAGGTCACACCAAGTGGTGTTAGACACTTCTCCATGATAATCTAGTTGTGGATTTAGGTGGCAACAAGGCCAACCTAACAGAATCTTTTATATCTCCCCATTCCTATGTGGTTAGAGGGAGTTCCATATACCATTGCAAGGGTCTTGGAATAAGGTTTTCAACCATATATCCTATGCTCCCATTTGAGCTAGGTCTTTAGAGTAAAAAGGTCTCCAAAGAGATGGTGTCCAAAGTAGGCATCAAAAGTCCAAAAACAATATTTCCAACAATATCCATCTTATAGAATTGAGACTTCTGTGATCCATAGTGTGTTTGTGAGAATAATTTCGACAAAATCACATAAAGAATCATTTGTCTACGCGTTTCGAGCCAACCAGTGTGGTTCATCGTTAGGACAAGTTGAAGATCCAATCTGAGCGATAAGTTAAATAGAGAATATCCATCTTGTAATCCTTATCATGGACATCTGCACTCTCCCATTGCCTTTGACATCAATAACATATTGCCAACATAGATTAGGGTGCTCATCTCCACCTCTAAAAATAGAGAACATCTACATATATTGGAGTGCTTAGAATCTTTTCAATATTAAAACTCATCTCCACTGCTAAAAAGGCAATCCTAGGTTACTTGCTATATCTAGAATTGAGAACTCAAAATTTTTATTTTCTCAAAATCACTTGAAACTTTAGGTTTTCATCTCCATGATCATATGAACATTGCTCAATATCTGATTTTCAAAAAATAGGAATGCTAATTTGACCTAACTTTTCATGTCCTCTAATCATCTCCAAAATATGCACACATGCTCTCCATAAAAGGTAATCTAAAAAGTGTAATCAGTTTCCAAAAGAAAAACCTTAATCTCCCCCTTTTTATAAATTTCTCTAATCGTAACCAATGTTAAAGCATATGCATGTCTCCATAAAAGGTATCCAAACTTATGATCAGAGTCCAAAAGTATGAACTTTCTAACAATAGAAAAATTACCGAGATGGAAAATCTTGGAAATCTGAAATTAGCCTTCTGAATTCTTCTCCTTCCTATGCATCTGCCAAGTATTACATGTCACATGCAACTGTGGGAAGACTACTGAATTTAAGAAGAACATCAGACTCTGTACTGGCATGTGTGGATTGATCCCTAAAGAAAACTTCCTTTAAGGTCTCATGTAAGAAACACGTTCAATCTCACAACTTTGAAAATGAAAATTTATAGCCATGTGCTAAGTTTGGCTAATCCATCAAATTGTTAATATCAAATCTATCAAGATATGTCCATGAACTGAAAATTCTGAATCAACCAAGATAAACTTTTGACAAGTTCATTATAAGTGATAAAAATTACTATTTATATAAATTTGCCACATCCAGAGACATTTCCTTCATTTCACAAGAAATAAATATATCAATAGTTACAATTATTTGAAATTGATTTCCATTGTTTTAATTGCTAATTAGTTAAGATGGAAAAAAAAAAGAATAAATGGAATAACCTATTTTAGTACTATTACTAGGTAACAACTCATCAATGTATATTGTTCTAATGCAGATATAAGGTGAACGATGAAGAAGAACAACATCAAGCATCTTCTGAAGTCAACAAGTTGCAGGTAAATTTTTAGTAGTGCCCAAAACATGGTGCAAAGAGAAGATAATCAATGAGCAATTAATTAATCCAACTTTTGTGAATGTTGTATTGAAGGTCATTAATCACAATTGATAATGAAAGAAATATGAAAGAAATTTTAGTGCTGATATTTTGGATAGCAATTCCTTTGATTAGTCATGAATTAAAGTTGGTGACTTAGTTTGGGACATAATAATGATACGACATGTTAGTAGGGGACATTTATAAGGTTTCTTGGATAATTCATAAGTAGAATAGGCTAGAGAGTTGTGATGGAGGAGAGGTGTTGAACCAAGGAGGATCATGCTTGGAGGGTGTTTCATTGTCGGTATTGGATAAGCCTTAGTTTGACACATCTACATGCTTGTATTATATAGCACTTTATGTGGGGTTTCCTTATTAGCTACTCATATTAAAACCTGTCCTTAATTCATGTTGGCCTTCCTCACTTGTATATATAAGGAAGTAGAGAGCTCTTGTAGCCATTGTCATCATTATACTCTTTTCTTTGTATTATCTTGGAGTAGTCTTGTAGTGAGCAAGATGCTAGGGTTAATAGCGCAATTCTACAAGCATGACGTTGGGGTTCATGAGGAAACCCTGGGAGAAGATAAGGGGAGAGAGATGTCTTTGATGTTATTATAGAGATTGCTCTTGTGATATGCTAGAGTTTCTCTTGCAATGTTAAGATTTGAGCTATGCATACTAACTATGAAAATTTATGAATCTAACACATCGGAAACCCCTACTGCAATATCTGGTTTACTATCTCCTACTTGTTCTTTACATTAACAAATTATTTAATAACATAAACATCGAAGTAAACTAATCAACAATTGAAATAAACTGAGACAACACAAGGGAGACTGTTTGAACAATCATCCCCAGAAAAACCCAATGTGAGAAAACCAATGCAACATATATGAGGGTTTTATTATTAAGCAAATTTCTAATTACAACTAGGGTGCCAGAAATGTCTCACCCTTCAGAGAATATCCTTGGCACTAGTACCTCTCTCCAGAGACAAATATTCTAGCAAATCAGCAACCAGATGATCAACCCCACAGTGACTCTGACTGTTCCTTGTGTTGGACAGCGAACGCTGCTCCAAGCACTCTTCTGGAACTATGTCACCATCTCCCGGCTGATCCACTCTCAATTTGCCCCACAGAACCTCCTCAGCGCAGCCTCTTCATCCCAGCGTCAGCCTCTACAACCTTCTGCATTGTTTGGGTTAGCCTCTGCATTTGCCTCTGCAGCTTCTGTGTCCTCTACACTGGCCTCCTTAACCACTGCATCAGCGCTCCTAGGCTCTGCGTTGCCTCTTCCGACACTTTGTTGCCTCTCTGATATGCATTCTTCAACCTTGGATTGAAATCCCTTGTTGAACTGCCCCTCATTGTAACTGATCTCTAACTCGATTTCCTCAGCAAACCCAGCCCCAAAAAATTGAATTCTTGATCTCTCTTGGTGTATCTCCAACTAACCCTCAAGCCTCCTCTTATTCTTTTCCTGTTGACGATTCAACAATCGAGATTAGGTCCCTAATCAACGACTAAGATTATAACTGGTTTGATCCTCGTCACTTAGAACTTTCTCATCCATTTTTTATTAATACACATTTATATTTTTATTTTCCTAAGTTTAGACTTGGGCACCCATTAAAAATATTAACTGTTTTAATATCTCTTCATCCGGGTGGAATTTCTCCAAACGATTTCTGGGTCTTGGAGATCTCATGTGCCTTAGCCTCTCCACCGATTTTCATGGCTAGAGCACATCTAATACTACCAAAAATCAACATAAACCATAGAGGAACATGATGTTGGAGGTGATTGTTGTTCTTGTGGCTATTGTTGTAGCATTGGGGTTTTTACATATGTTGGGGGAAACTTGGCCATCCCAACATATCAACCACGTTTCGATATGGAAACTTGAAAACACGACTAAAACAAGTTTCATTTTATCTTTCCTTTTCATCGTTTTATTGAAATTTTTCACATTACCATTAATTGTTTATAATATCCCATTTTTTGGTTTCCCTTATGATGCAAATAGGATGGGTTTCCAAGGATTAAAAGTGACTTAAATTTAATTTTATTAGATAAAAGAGGGGAAAGGTGCTTAATTGGAGAACAAGATCAGAAAGGGAAAAGTGACTTCAAATAAAAATTCGCTTAAATAAAATAAAAGGGAGAAGCTTTTAGAGTGGGAATAAAATAACAAAATAAAAGTGCTTCTAGAAGGCTGGAGAGAGATCTGTCGAATATTTAAAAGGAGGGGAAGAAAGTCATTTGGGATCATCTTGGATTTGGAGTATTGTCTTTGGGAAAGGTCCTGAGAACTTAGTTTTTGGGCATAGAGTCCTAGGATGAAAACCTTTGGGTTTCTTGGTGTGTTTGGACGAAACCCAAACTCACTATTGGGACGTTTTAGTGAGAAATCTCACGCAACTTCATCAACACTAGTGTGAGTAGATATGTGGATTGGATTGGGGACCACCCAGATCTCCAATTTGGGCGTAATTTCTAGTTCAGTTTTGGGAGGACAGGATCAATATTACAACAACTAAGGGCAATCTCAGATATTTTCCAGCTCAACTATTGACCATTTGTATTAACATGTATTCATCTTCTAGTTAATAAAAATATAGATGAGTTTGCTATTATTTATTCTATCAGATTGAGTTACTATATTTCTGGACTTTTCATAATGCCAAATTTATTGTTGTGTTGATAACTTCATGATGTAAATTGTGAATTTTGATTGGGTTTTAAATGAAAAGATTTATGGTATAAACTTTTGAAGCAAATATTCCAGAAAATTTGTCAAATTAATTTTTGGGATATTACAGTGGTATCAGAGTTAGCATGAGGGTTTTTCTCATCAATTAGTTGGGTTGGATCTATCAATTGTTGTAGGAGACAAAATTGTTTTTGTGCCAAAGCCGAGTTGGAGGATTTAGAAGATTGTGATTCACCCAGAAATCATTATTTACAAGATTGAGTTGCAAAGCATCAAGGGTTCTTCTTATGAAGTTGATCGAACATACATGAGGCCGAGGAGATATGAGCATGTACGCTCGTAGCATCAAGAATTTGTTCTTTTGACAAGACTGATTGAGCCTATGTATGGAGCCATGTGATTTTGTTGTAGAGGTCAATAATTCAAGTGCGATGGAGATTTAATGTGGTTGAAGTTGTTGATCTGGTAGATATGGTCGATGAGCGCTTTATGCAAGCATTATGTAATGATTGATGGGTAAAGTGATGGTTTGTTTTCTAGGATATTTAGTTGAGGTAGACTAGTGCGTTGAAGTTTCTAAGTCTACCAGTTAGAAACCCTCCATGCACTTTACTGATTTATTCCTACCTACTTGTTCCGTTACTTAACAAGTTATTTACAATGTAAATACTAAAAATAAACACTAGTGCATGCTCAACATACTATAGATCATCAACTGAAGGAAACAGAAACAAGCATACAAAATGACACTGTTATTTTTGGACCAATGTCCCTGGAAAAGCCCAATGCGGGAAAACCAATGCAACTATCTTAGGGTTTTCTTATTAAGAAATTTCAAAGTACAATCTGGGTGCCAAATCCCCCTTACCCAATAGAGAATGCCCTTGGCAGTAGTACCTCTCAGTCTGAGACAAATGTCCCGGCTGAACCCGAGATAAACCCTCCGGCAGTTCCTCAGCTCCAATCTGCCATAGAAACCCCAGTCTTTGCCTTTCTGGATTGCGCCAGCCTCTCTTTGCCCAGCGCTGGTCCTGCATCACCCTGAATGGGCCTGCGTCAGCCTCAGAAGGTCCTGCGTCAACCTTCTGACCCTCTGCGGTAGCTACGCTGGCCTCTCTGAAGCACTGTGCAGCTCCTAGCTGCCTCTGCGTGGCCCTACGTGAGCCCTAGCTGCTACTGCATCACTCTCTCTGGCACCTGCGCTGATCTCCAAGCACTATTTCTGCCTCTCTGTCTCTCTGTACTCACTGCCCCTTAGCTGCAACTCCAATCACTAATTCTATCTCTCTTAGCAAACCCCGTTCTAGAGAATAGAATGACTAATCATCTAATGTACTCTCCAAGTGACCCTCAAGCCTCCTCTTATACTTTTCTCGTTGACATATCAATGGCCGAGATTAAGTCCCTAAGCAATGACTAAGATTAGATTTGGTTTGATCCATGTATTTTGGACCATTCTAACACAGTTTTATTTTAATCCACATTAATATTTTAATTTCCCTAAGTTTAGACTTAGGGACTCCATCAAAAATATTAATTATTTTAATATTTCCCTAACTGTTTAGACTCTGCCCAAACCCTTCTTGGGTATTGGAGATCTCATGTGCCCTAACCTCTTAGTGAGGACTGTGTTCTAGCAATACTCCTCACTGAGTAGTACTTTGATCATTCGGCATCGGTCCCTATGCTGATGCTAGGCCTGCTGCTCACCATCCTCTACATTGTTGTATCCTGTACTGATGCCCATGGTTCTGCCACTGCCACTGCTGCATCTGTACAACAACTCTCTCTGCATCTGTGCTGCTGCCCATGGCTCTGACACTGCTGCATCTGCTCTCATCATACTACATCTTGCTACCCACTGCTGCACTGCAACTTAGTTATTGAGAATTAAGAAATTAATCTCCCAATTCTGACCTCTCTGTTGGGCTACAAACCCTCTTGATGCTGAGGCTCCTTCTGCCGTTGACAAGTGCTCCCTCTCTGACCTCTGCACTGCTCCAACAACTCCTTGCATCTTGCACTGTTGCACACCTCTGTGTGCCATCCTGCACTGATGCATTACTCCCGTGCCTCTCGCACTGTTGCAGCCTGCTAGCCTCGCGCTGTCCTAGGAATCCTACACTGTAGCTCTCTTTGTTGCTTCATCCACAACCGTCTCTTCCCACATCTGCCAGTCTTGCTACTCCTCTTCGGGGCTCCCGTAACAATGTCTAATCCAAGAGGCTAGGTACCTCGAGGATCCTACCCCTCATTGCCTATAGTCTGTCTGACTACAGCGCGATGTCTCCCCACTTCCACTCAAGTGGTGTGTGTGCACTCATAGCACAGTCATCGTCTGTCTCCACTTCCTTCTTTGCCCTTGCTGGCGTTGCGTTAGTCTCAGAAGACTCTCCCTTACTCTTCTTCCTTGGACACTCGATCGCATAATGACCCAGCTCCCCCTAGTGGTAGCACTTGATCTTGGAGAGATCCTTCTTCTGTTTTTCTTGCTTTACCTCAGATGCTAGGGCAACATCTTCCTCCTCCTTTTTGACTTTGATCCCCTTATTGTTGCTTCCTGCCTTTGTCTGTCGTCTGATCTCTTCTTGGAGAAGATCTGCCCACATCTCCTCCCAAGGTGGAAGGGTCCCTCTGCCCAGTATACTCTGGACCAATGTTGCATGAAGCGGGGACGTTTTTTGGAAGCGGAGACGCGGAAGCGTCATTTTCCAAAAATCCAGGAAGTGAAGTGTCTGCGGAAGCATCTGTTATATATATATATATATATATATTATATATTTGCATTTATACTCAAAAAACATCCCAAATATCAAATTAGTTGTAGAAGACATGAAAACATGCATACTTTTGCACAAATCAAGATAAGATATAACATCCATTCTACATTAATGATTAATTATTCGAGCATCAACCATTTAGATGCATCAACCATCTAGAATCTAGATTCTTCTCCTCTTGTCTAGCCTTTGCCTCTACCTCGATTGTCTAGGGATTTTAGTCAACATTGCCCAATTTTGATCAAACTACCTAATTCAAGACTTAAAATATGGTAGAAAAAGCTTAACATGCTTGATTGATGATTTTGACTTGATTGAAAGGTAATTTTTTGCTAATGGCATGCCACGTGACAAAGGAGTTCAACAATTAACACCACCAACACTAAGGTACATATAGGGCTTGGTGCTCTTGATTAAATGCTAATCGCATACCTTCATACTTGATATAATCTAATGAAATGCCACAATCCTATTGATCTTGAATTCCTGAAAACTATTAAGTCTATTGAATTTTGAATAGGATATGAAATTATATTTTCTACATATGAAGTCCAATGAGGCTGGAACCACTCTCAAACATCCTGAGTCATTTCATGGTAATGTTAAAAATTTAAGTAAAAGGATGAAAATGAAATATAAAGGAGAATGTCACTTTTACTTTAAGAATTTAACATTACCATGAGGGAGCATCTGCTATATTTATATTTTTTTTGCCTTCATTCGCCACCCTAACCCAAGGTGGACCCACCCCCAACAAGCAAACTCATCTAAAATTTAAAAAAAAATTGAAAAAAAAACGATTTTCTAAACGCTTTTCCGGAAGCTTTTTCGGAAGCGTACGAGAAGCATACGCTTCCTCTTCCGAAGCGCCATGCTTCCGATGCCCGAAGCACTGTACGAAGCGCGCTTCCGAGCCACACTTCTGAAAAGTCTAGGAAGCGGCAAAAAAAAATCGAAAGCGCGCTTCGGCGAAGCTTCCTAGGCGCTTCCGCACGGGACGCGCTTCTGGGCTTGGAACCGGGGGGAGGGGCGCTTCGTGCAACATTGCTTTGGACAAATACCTCCCAGTCTCCTGAGACTGCATTCAGGGTTGCCCTCACCATTAATTCTTGATCCGGCGTGGCCCCTATGGAAGTCAACTGATCTCGGATCTTATTCAGTCCACCGAGGAAGGTGTTGATCGGTTCTCCCTTCTTCATCTGGTATGACCTCAATTGATTTTCTAGTAACATTCTTCTCTGCACAGAAGTATGTTGGTATAATTTCTTTAGGGCTCCCACATCTCATTTCTCGTTTCCTTCTCGGCAATGTGTGGTACTACATGATCTTTGACCTCGTCAAGGATGATGCTCTCGGCCCTCACCATTGCCTCCTCATACTTGTCGTTATCAGCTGGGTCAACTAGGATCGCTATCATGCTCAAGGCGAAGTGCTTGACACGATTTCTGTCAAGTACGGAAAAGATTTTGGCCTTCCAGACTGTGAAGTTTGAAGCTCCGTCCAGTCTGTCCTGGTCTTTTACTCCGTGTAGTGCCAGGTTGCTCTTGTACTTCTCTCCTGGAAGTTCTCAATTTGACTCCCTCTAAGTCTCGATTTCCCTCTTGGAAATCCTTCTGCCGATGTCGAGATGCCCCCTACTCTGATCGTCTGTGCAACTGCACCACTGATCCGGATTTCTTGGCTAGAAACCCTTAGTAGCAACTGTCGAGCGATAAAAATGTGTCCTTTTAACTCTTAATTACCTCACATTAATTGTCAACCCAAGGACCACTTTTTATTTCAAGAGTGTACTCAGTCTGAGACGGCTATTTACTCAAAAGTAATGCTTTGTAGTATAGTGCTTAAAATCCAAAAGTAAATGGATGCTTGAAAGAAAATCTACTTACAGCAAAATACCTTGAAGCCTAAATCATTCATTCGGGAAAATGAGCAATGTATCAGTCTAGGGTCCAGTAACAATAACTCATCCCTTTGGAAACTGATGTAACCAAAAGTAATCAAGGAACAGATCATCAATCTGAGAACTAGACAGCAAATGCCAATGCCCACTACTGTTTCAGATCGTTCTACACACCAAAGCAAAGCTAATGTGAATAACAGGAAATGGAACAGCAACTAGGAAATGTAATGACAGCTAGTTATTATAAACAACACCAGCTTAATCTACAAAAACGAGTGCAACAGCCTTATCCTATAGAATATTCAAAGGATAAATCAAACAGCAAACGGAAATAGAATGGCAACTAATTAAAAATGAAATATAGAACAACATTTAAGATCAAATATAAATGTACAGTGAACTAAAATACACACAACACACCTTAATATTAAAAGAAACATTAATCTGACTTCGATACCACAAATATCAATCTCAATTATAAACAAGAACAATTGTAATTCATAATGGAACAACAATGTCAGTTGAACAACAATCGTGATTAAGTGTAAACCATAGACGAATATAGTAATACCAACTTATGAAGGTCACAACACGGTTACGCTGTAATTGAACAGCAATAACATTCTGTAAGGATCAACAACATCATATCAATGGTTAAAAGAACAACAATGCGTTACCAAGTCAAGATGAATCAATACGACATTCCTGGCATCAAGAACGATATTACTCAATTGAACATAAATCGAATATAACAGAACCGTGATGTAAAATAACAAAACATATTAGATTACCGAACAAAACTGATAATGAAAACCACGCATGAACTACAGATATAATATACAGTAGCAGCACAATCCACCAGAGGCTGGACCCTTCGCCGCCAGCAGATGCTGTTGGGCTACTTCATACGAGAGGAATGAACAGCGACTCCCAAATCAGGTATTAATCATTAAATTGTGAAATCATTACAACAGCAAAATCTTGAGAATTAAAACATGCAACAATCCCTTCTTCCTCCTATCATATCATGAATAATCCATCATCATTCTTGAATCTCTAATTCTGAATCCTTAATTCTCCATCTTCATTTTTCCATCTCCAAATTAATCATCCCCTTCTCTGATCTCTGTTCTCATTTAAATAAAGAGAGATCAGAGAGAAGTTACAACAAAGATAATTACAACATCATTTCTATTACAAAATTGGATTGATTCTAACCAATTGATCAACAAGAAAATATATTCCCATTCAACTTTTAACAAGAGCAAGGTGAATTTGGTCTTTGCAGCTAAGATTTGGAAGACGACCGCAACAACAGATCTGAGAAAATCGTGCTCAAAGAACCCTACATTTCTCTTAGTAAAAACTGAATTTGGGCAAACCGTTCTCTACTAAAGTTAATTGGGTCCGTTCTGGACAAAACCCATGTTCCAGATTTTCCAGATTTGTCTTCATTTGCTCAGAATCTCAACCGCAAAACTATCACTCCTTATTCCAGCGAATTTCTGAGTTGACACTTTTAATGATCAAATCTTCAATCTGGAAATTACCTTGGGGGCTAAAAATGGTGAATAATGTTACAACCAATTTATTAAAACTATCATAGATAAAATCATGCATAATCATCAATTTATTAGAAATAAAGAAAGATAAATAATATTCATCCATAAGAGCATAAATCATTTATAAAATGGATTTAAATGATAAATTATAACAAATGATATAATAGAGAAGAGTAAAAATGGATGAAATAAGTGTTACAAAGTGGTCGTATTCATGGCCCAACATATCTCCACACCGAATATATTACATGTCCTCATGCAACAAAAAACTGAATATATTGCATGTCCTCATGCAACCCAAAGACAAAACCCATGTGTTAACCAAGCAATTAAAAAATTTGTTCATCTCAGCTCATAGAACAAATGAATTCTTCCTCACTTAATGAATATTCAATTTTAGCAATTTGATGAAGGCATAACAATGAAGTTGCAGCAAAATATGATATAATTGACAGCGACCTTCATTAACCATTTTCCAAAAAGCTACAAACCAGCTTTTGTTGAAATGTTGCAAGTAGATTTGTAATATATGAATGCCTTTATGTTCCAAAAATCAGATCATTTTGATGCACAGATCATGAGATATAACAAAATGGTTGTAGGTGAAAGTGCATGATTTCTGAAATTTTATGAACCAATTTATCTTGAAATTATCTGGGTATGTGTAGTTTAATAATATGTCTGTGTTTTCCAGAGATCACAAGAATTGAGTTCATAGTTTTTAAAAATATTATGAAAATCAATTTCTACACTGAAATTGTATGCCTTAAAATGAGAAAGAAAGCAAAAAAAACATGCATCATGCATCGCAATTCTCCCCCTCTCCGAAAAATTAGCATGGCCTCATGCGATGCTAGAAAACAAATTGAAGTGGTTGCTACCATATGTTGAATTCTATGCTTGGTGTAAAACAATCATAGAATAAGGGAGGTGTTGAGAATGAATAAGAATAGTAATGGATGATAAAGAATATGAATGACATGGTTATAAGAAAGAAATGAATGAAATCAACACTCCCCCAAACTGAAAGATGATATGCCGCTGAAAAAGGGGAAGTGGTAAAGATGTGGAATGAAGGATGATAAATATTGCTTAATGGATTTTTATTAAATTCTCCTAAATTCGTAATAAATCAGAAAATTATGTTATTTTACCTCAAGTTTTACCTCCAAAAAGAAAAATTTGGAATGACATATATGTACTGGCAGTTGTTGAAGTTGATGGAGGCAAAGTTGGTGCTGAAAGTGATGCAAAAGGTGGAATCCAGGCAAGCACATGTATCTGAAGAATTGTTCACGTTCACGAGTTGCTCGAGCCTCTTCGGTTAGTTGCAATAGTGTGGTCATTGCTGCGAATAGAGTTTTGCGCCATACTTGTTGTTCTCTTGTAAACAAATCACTATTTTGCATACAATTTTCTTAAATCCATAGTATTAGTTTTGAATGGTAATAAATTAAGATGCATGCAAAAATTTCAATCATAAAAACTTTTGTATACATGCAATATTAATATTTTGTCAAATCAACAAGTTATGGCAGAGTGCAGTAATCATATCACATGCTAGCCCATAATGCATACATTCCCCCCTCCAATTGGAAAAAGGGATTCCATGACCATACAACATATGAAAGGTGTTGTGCTGAGAGCAAGGCAAGGGAATGAACAATATTGCAGTAAATAAAGCAAAGTACACATATCAATGATAGGACAGCGAGCGCTATGGTTATAATGAGAGCAGAGTGTATAAAGATAGTTATGAATAAGAGATAGGACGCTTTGGATTGATGATAAGTTATGAAAAAGAAAAAGAACGACAATATGCCAAAAAGATGCTTTACTAATAGTATTCTAGTTGAAAAATGATGTGGTTGATCAGAAAACAATTTCTCATGCGTAAAGGTTCAAATAGGGAAAAAAATTAAAGAAATAACTTCTCCGATAAAAAGAAAAAATAAAAAAAGGGTATTATAATGATACTTGACGATAAAATATAACTTCAATACCATAAGCAAAGCCTCTGCTACTAGTAGGCGTCCATAGCCTCGACAGGGTTGTTTTTTAAGTTTTAACCCATATGAGCCAGGATACTCAATTTATAAATAGAGAATTCCAGTGTTGTTCTATAGAAGAGATCAGCGTGCTGGCGTGGTAACCAGATAACCACACTGCCATTCACTAGGAGGTAGCAAAAGTGATCAGACCGGCTCGTGATGAGACCTCCTATTCCAAGGATAATTTGGCTATCTAATGGATCATAACCTTGATGTGGTGGCCATAATGGGAATGTCACTTTGTTACAGCCTTATGTACATGGTAGGCTGGCTCGGAATGAGACCCTCTATCCTCCATCTGCGAACAAAATTTTGTTGTTATTACACATTTTTATGATAAAAAGAGGGAGGCTCAGTACTCCTTAAGAGTAGGGATGGTGGAAGAAGTTGAACATGTCAATAGAAAAAAATATACCCATAATCTCATTTATTACTGACAGAGAAGATTATAACCAAGAAGGGTGGAACCAGCATGGTATTAAGATGATCAATCAATATCATGTTCAACAGAAAACAATGCAGTAAAGTAGTATATAAATAATTGTGTCCTTTTTGAAAAGAATCTATCATCAAGGAGCTGTCATGTTAAAGATCATAACGTGAATGATAATAACTCGCTTCAAAAGAATCCATAATTCTTGTCCTCATAAAAGTAGTGTACTTCATGCCATGAAAAAGAATCGGGAAAATGTGGTTGAGATGAACTAGGAATAATCCCACAAGAGGAAGGAAGGGTTGCTCTCGAAAATCATCCCAAAGTGTTGCTGCTTTAAAGGAACAGCAAAAACACTCAAAAAAAGTGTTGTTCCTTGTAGGGAACAATAAAGGAAATGCACATCAAAAAGCAAAAATACACACAAAAAAGTGTGAAAATGCAAATGTCCTTCATTTGGAAAAAGGAACAGTAAAAACACTCAAAAAAAGTGTTGTTCCTTGTAGGGAACAACAAAGGAAATGCACACCAAAAAGCAAAATTACACACAAAAAAGTGTGAAAATGCAAATGCCGTTCTTTTGGAAAAAGGAACAACAAAAATTAAAAGTGTCGTTCCTTTAGAAAAGGAACAGCAAAAACGCAAGTGTTGTTCCTTTGGAAAATGAACAACAAAAATCAAAAGTGTCGTTCCTTTGGAAAAGGAACAGCAAAAACGCAAGTGCCGTTCCTTTGGAAAAGGAACAACAAAAATGAAAAGTGTCGTTCCTTTGGAAAAGGAACAGCGAAAATGAAAAGTGTCGTTCCTTTGGAAAAGGAACAACAAAAAACGCAAGTGTCGTTCCTTTGGAAAAGGAACAGCAAAAATGAAAAGTGTCGTTCCTTTGGAAAAGGAACAGCAAAAATGCAAATGCCGTTCCTTTGGAAAAGGAACAAAAATGAAAAGTGCAGAAGTGTTGTTCCTTTCGAAAAGGAACAACAAAACGTGCTGCTTCATTTTGAAAAGGAACAACAAAACGTGAAAGTGCAGAAGTATTGTTTCATTCGAAAAGGAACAACAAAACGTGAAAGTGCAGAACTGCTTGTTCCATTTTGAAAAGGAACAACAAAACGTGCTTCTTCATTTTGAAAAGGAACAGCGAAACGTGAAAGTGTGGAAGTGTTGTTCCATTTCGAAAAGGAACAACAAAACGTGCTGTTCTATTTCGAAAAAGAACAACAAAACGTGAAAAAAGAATAGCAAAATGGACAATCATAAAATGCAAACATGCAAAAACAAATTAGTTGTTCACGGCATTGATGCTGAAGATATGTTACAATTTGAATGAAGCAACACCTGAAACACAAAATATAAGAGAAATCAGAAAAGAAACAACATTTTATTTTAAAAAAACAGTATGTAAATAAGTAAATTAAGTTACAACAACTATAATATTATGGAAAAAAATGATCTCTTTGAAAAATGTTTTGGTAGCAGTGACAAGACATGAATCTTCAAATGGAGATCATTTCTTCATTTCTTCTGTTATGAATCCGTTGGGTAATGAGTTGGATGAAACTCCTTTGTTTCATAAAATTTCTTTCAAATATCACTCGTCCATAAATTGACCTTCTTTATTTTCCCAAGACCTGTAAAAAACAAGTATCTACCTGCAATAAAACATTAAATCATGGAGAAAGAGAGGTGCGCGGGCTCCCCTAATCCAAGAATTATGCAAAAACTAACAAGTAGTTACTCTGTAGAACAAATCCACGGAGAAAATAACAAAGTAAAATTTATCTGTCACTTGCAGAAGAGCAATGGCCAATCATGCTAACCTGCAGTGTTTTAATCACAACTTCTTTGTTTTTCGTCGAAATTTAGTGATTCGAAAGCCAAATGAAAGCTAATTCAAAGGTGTATTTCCAATAGAAACAGGTTTTAAAAATTCAATGATATGATATGTCAATTTTAGTTAAAACAACTTACATAATACAATCATTTTCGATTACCCGACTTAGACCAACAATTGATATTTCAAGCGTAATTTTTTCGTTTGATGTCAGATTCGAATGATTCAAATTGGAAATGAAAATAGATTCATTTATTTATCTTCAATAGAAACGGGTTTTGAAGACAAGAAGAATTGATAGGTCAAATATTGTAAGGAACAGCCGGAAAGACAGAGTTTTAAGAGTGCTGATTTACGATAGACAATCAGTATTTTGATCATAACATCCCCATACGATATCGAAAATGAGTGATTCCAATTGCATTGTAAACTAGATTCATAGGGGAATCTACCATAGAAACAGGTTTTAAAAATTCATTCATTTAGACTTCCAAAAACTGACTGTTCCAACTCTGTTCCTGAGCTGCCCGCTATACATCCGGTCAATGTTTTGGTTCGAACTTTTTCGTTTCAAATCCAAATTGAGTGATTCAAATTGGGTTGGAAAGTAGACATCAAGGGCTACCGAGGGTAGAAACATGTTTTAAAAATATTCACTTTTGGTTCCTCAAAACATAACTGTCCCGACCTTTTTTCCAGAAATCTCATCAAGCCCGCAAGCCAAAAAAGTGATATTCAAGCATTTTTTCATATTGATGATAAAAATGAATATAAGTGTTTGTAGAATTGTTATTTCTATTATAAATCATCTACATACACAAATGAATTGAAACATTTATCATCGATGTTGATTTTGATAGCGTGTTGCAACAAAAAAAACAACTAGTTTTACAAAAATAAAAAAATGTGTTTGTTTTATTTCTTTATTTATTTTATTTTCTCCACTATCCTACTCTTGTTTGAGAATCGAATATGTTTATGTATAAGAGTATTTCCAGTGGAGCCATTTTCGAAATAAGGCTTCATGTATGCACATACCCGAATTTGAAAAATGCATGTTAATAGATATTAGGGTATGAGAAGCCAACTTCCCTTCAAAAAAATGGTATCAAACATAGAGTGATGTTGCAAACAAATGATGGAGTGAAAATAATCTTCAATGTATCCGTTACTTTCTTGATTTCCTATAGCCATCATATCATGAAGTTCTTGAGCTTTTAAAATAGTTTATTGATGCATACTAAGAGAAACCTCATTTTCTTCCATAGCTTCTACAATTTTTGAATTTGAAACATTCTGAATCTCATTGTAAGTTTTCTCTAATGGCGCATGTGAGATAGAATGGGTGGGAAGGGTAGGTAAATTTTGCAGTTCAACATTGTAAGCATGTTGTACTGGTTTATTATGTTGAGGGTGTGGAATGAGTTGAGCAGGAAATTGTGTATGGAATGGAGCATTTTGATGATGTGGATGACTGGGTTGAGTGGACGGTTTTGATGGGCAAGCAAGATGTTGTGGAAGAGTTGGTGAAGAATATGGAGAATGTGCTTGTGCTACAAGATTAGGGAGAGTAGTCATGCAATCATAAGGTGAACCATGCCAAACTTGTAGACAAGATTGATGGTTATATTGACATGGCTGCCCTAACACATTAGTATTCCATAATGGATTATGCAAGTAAGAGAATGGAGAAGAAGTGTTTTGAACCATACCTGTAGGCCATGATTTCCATGGTTTTGACCTTGTTGCGGCTTCCTCATCTCTTTGATATAATACTTCCATCCTAAATAAGGAAGAACAACTATCTATAGTATGCTCCTTTTGGTCATGAGTGAAAAACACTTCATCAAATTCTTGATTTTTATGAACCTGCAAAACATCCATTTTTTCATTTAGAGAGCTAATAAAATCAACTTTAAAATTTTGAAATAAAACACCGATTTCAGCTCTTGTGTCTCTTGTTCTTGTAGCAGATTTGGAAAAGAAAGAACAAACATCTCTAGAATTCTTACTAGCCTTGGAGATTCCTCTTGAATACCTTATGCACAACTCACAAACATCATCATATGATAACTGAAAAACATCACCTTTTCCTATCAGATTTAAAAGTTCTAAAAATTCATCTTTGATCCCTTTAAGGAGTGTTTTCAAGATCTCTTTTTCCAAATGCTTATGTTTTGATTTTTGAAGGTTGTATTGAAATCGATCTACATAGTCCTCCAAGCTTTCATCTTCCCCTTATATCATATCGAAAATATCTTCATTGGCCTTGCAATAGTCTTGGTACTTCTTCAAGAATATGTTCTTCATGTCCTCCCATGTTTGGATGCAGTTCCCACCTACGCTCATGAACCATTGGAGAGCTGCTCCTTTTAGAGTAAGAGGAAACACTTTCAACCTTTGATCATTAGTACAATAATCATATCCTCTACAAAGTATTTCGAACTCAAATAAGAATGTATCTGGATCTTCATTTGTCAAGCCATGAAATTTGGTAGAGAAGATGGGGGAATTATGTGCATTTGTGTCACTCCTCCTAAATCTTTAATAGGAAATTCAAAAGTAGAAATGCGAGCCATTTCTTACCATAATAGAAGATGTTCTTCATGTGTTTCTTCGAGGCTCCTTCTTCAAATGTTCCTGTCAATTGGTTAGTGAAATGGGTGGTGCTTACATCACCCTTAAGTGAAATCATAAGATTTGTTTTTCAAAATTTCTATTTTTTTTTTTTTAATCATTCACACAAAAATTCAAACATTTTTTTCTACCCTAAGTTCTTTAACAATTCTGTTGGAAAGGGGCGGGGGAGCAGGCCTTCTACATGCTCCATACGCAGATTCTTACCTTCCGTTTTTAATACCCAATTCTTTCCTAACAGGCACTCATCAGATGCACACTACTCTTTAAAAATGGCTACACTCTCCTCGGCAATGGCGCCAAAATGTCGAGCGATAAAAAGGTGTCTTTTTAACTCATAATTACCTCACATTAATTGTCAACCCAGGGACGACTTTTTATTTCAAGAGTGTACTCAGTCTGAGGCGGCTGTTTACTCAAGAGTGATGCTTTGCAGTATAGTGCTTAAAATCCAAAAGTAAATGAATGCTTGAAAGAAAATCTACTTACAGCAAAATACCTTGAAGCCTAAATCATTCATTCGGGAAAATGAGCAATGTATCAGTCAAGGGTCCAGTAACAATAACTCATCCCTTTGGAAACTGATGTAACCAAAAGTAATCAAGGAACAGATCATCAATCTGAGGACTAAACAGCAAATGCCAATGCCCACTACAGTTTCAGATCGTTCTGCACACCAAAGCAAAGATAATGCGAATAACAGGAAATGGAACAGCAGCTAGGAAATGTAATGACAGCTAATTATTATAAACAACACCACCTTAATCTACAAAAACGAGTGCAGCAGTCTTATCCTATAGAATACTCAAAGGATAAATCAAACAACAAACGGAAATAGAATGGCAACTAATTAGAAATGAAATATAGAACAAAATTTAAGATCAAATATAAATGTACAGTGAACTAAAATACACACGACACACCTTAATATTAAAAGAAACATTCATCTGATTTCGATACCACAAATATCAATCTCAGTTATAAACAAGAACGATTGTAATTCATAATGGAACAGCAATGTCAGTTGAACAACAATCGTGATTAAGTGTAAACCATAGACGAATATAGTAATACCAACTTATGAAGGTCACAACTCGGTTACGTTGTAATTGAATAGCAATAATATTCTGTAAGGATCAACAATGTCATATCAATGATTAAAAGAACAACAATGCGTTACCAAGTCAAGATGAATCAATACGACATTCCTGGCATCAAGAACGATATTACTCAATTGAACATAAATCGAATATAACAAAACCGTGATGTAAAATAACAAAACATATCAAATTACCGAACAAAACTGATAATGAAAACCACGCATGAACTATAGATATAATATACAGCAGCAGCACAATCCACCAGAGGCTGGGCCCTTAGCCGCCAACGGATGCTGCTGGGCTACTTCATACGAGAGGAATGAAGAAAAACTCCCAAATCATGTATTAATCATTAAATTGTGAAATCATTACAACAGCAAAAGCTTGAGAATTACAACATGCAACAGTCCCTTCTTCCTCCTATCCTATCATGAATAATCCATCATCATTCTTGAATCTCTAATTCTGAATCCTTAATTCTCCATCTTCATTTTCTGATCTCTGTTCTCATTTAAATAAAGAGAGATCAGAGAGAAGTTACAACAAAGATAATTACAACATGATTTCTATTACAAAATTGGATTGATTCTAACCAATTGATCAACAAGAAAATATATTCCCATTCAACTTTTAACAAGATCAAGGCGAATTTGGTCTTTGCAGCTGAGATTTGGAGGATGGCCGCAACAACAAATCTGAGAAAATCATGCTCAAAGAACCCTGTGTTTCTCTCAGTACAAGCTGAATTTGGGCAAACCGTTCTATGTTAAAGTTAATTGGGTCCGTTCTGGACAAAACCCATGTTCCAGATTTTCCAGATTCGTCTTGATTTGCTCAGAATCTCAACCGAAAAACTGTCACTCCTTATTCCAGCGAATTTCTGAGTTGGCACTTTTAATGATCAAATCTTCAATCTGGAAATTACCTTGGAGGCTAAAAATGGTGAATAATGTTACAACCAATTTATTAAAACTATCATGGATAAAATCATGCATAATCATCAATTTATTAGAAATAAAGGAAGATAAATAATATTCATCCATAAGAGCATAAATCATTTATAAAATGGATTTAAATGATAAATTATAGCAATTGATATAATAGAGAAGAGTAAAAATGGATGAAATAAGTGTTACAAAGTGGTCGTATTCATGGCCCAACAACAACTCCCTCCTCCTTGCCCTGTTAGGTATTGTTCTGACTACACTACCCCTCCAGCTCCACTTTACAACTTTCCCACAACCTCCTAAACCCCAGTAACTTGAAGGTGAGAGCTCCTAGGCTCTGCACAATCCTGGCACCAGCAACTTGGCCTCCTCAGCCAACTACGTCAGCCTTCCTAGCTTCTATGTAGCTCTGTGTGAGTCTCCATTTGCCTCCCTTAGCCTTTGCGTTGCGTCTTCTTGGCTCACCCTTGATAATGCAAGCACTGCCTCACCCTTCCCTTATTGCTGCTCTGCTAGAAACAACTTCTGTCACTCGAGACAATTGTTTTTTGCTGCTATTGCTCCGCTTGGCTTATGTCCTCAGTTCTCCTATGATCTACAACCAAACTCTGATACCATGTTGAAGTTTCTAAGTCTACCAATTAGAAACCCTCCATGCACTTTACTGATTTATTCCTACCTACTTGTTCCGTTACTTAACAAGTTATTTACAATGTAAATACTGAAAATAAACACTAGTGCATGCTCAACATATTACAGATCATCAACTGAAGGAAACAGAAACAAGCATACAAAATGACACCGTTATTTTTGGATCGATGTCCCTAGAAAAACCCAATGCGGGGAAACCGGTGCAGCTATCTTAGGGTTTTCTTATTAAGAAATTTCAGACTACAATCTGGGTGCCAAATCCAACTTACCCAACAAATAATTCCCTTCACAGTAGTACCTCTCAGTTTGAGACAAATGTCCTAGCGGAAACCCCGGATAAACCCTCCGACAGTTCCTCAACTCTAATCTGCTCTAGAAACCCCAATGTCTGCCTTTCTGGACTGCGTCAGCGTCTCTCTGCCCAGCGCTGGCCTTGCATCACCCTGAGTGGGCCTGCGTCAGCCTCAGGAGGCCATGTGTCAGCCTTTTGGGCCTCTGTGTCAGCTACGTTGGCCTCTCTTAAGCACTACGCAGCTCCTGGTTGCCTCTGCGTGGCCCTGCGTGAGCCCTGGATGCTATTGCATCACTCTTTGGCTCCTGTGCTGATCTCCCGACACTATCTCTGCCTCTCTGTCTCTCTGTACTCACTGCCCCTCAACTGCAACCCCAATCACTAATTCTATCTCTCTTAGCAAACCCGGCTCTAGAGAATAAAATGACTGATCATTTGGTGTACTCTCCAAGTGACCCTCAAGCATCTTCTTATACCTTTCTCGTTGACATATCAACAACCGAGATTAAGTCTCTAATCAACGGCGAAGATTAAATCTGGCTTGATCCATGTCTTTTGGACCATTCTAACATAGTTTTATATTAATCCACATTAATATTTTAATTTCCCTAAGTTTAGACTTAGGGACTCCATTAAAAATATTAATTATTTTAATATCTGCCTAAATGTTTAGAATCTACCCAAACCTTTTCTGGATATTGGAGATCTCATGTGCCCTAACCTCTCCACCAAATTTCATGGGTAGAGCACATCTGATGCTACCCCAAATCAACATATTGTCTGTGTGTGATTTGGTGTAAATTGCATACATTCGTAGCATATGGTGGACCAATCAATCAAGCTCGAGTGTATTTGTGTTGACGGATATGAGCATTAGTGACATCAGTATAAGGAGTGAACGAGTGTATCGAGTTTGATTGGGCTCAGATTCTCGAACGTAGATTATGTAAGGTAACTTGGAACAACAAGAATGGGGCCACGCTAGTTGGGGACACCAGAGGCGCATACCAATATGCAGCGATATGTGTTCATATTACTATTGAAGCTACTCAAGGTTGATTGCCTTGTTTCAAAGGGCCGCATTCATCGACTCTAGGGGTTGCGATACCATCTGACAACTCAGTATCGACTTCCACTATTTTAAGGGGTGTCGTGACAGTATAAAATCCCAATCTGAATTCTTTACATAGCAAGCCATATAAAAAATTAATTGAATAGTACTCCATGCAGGGCAAGCAAAGGAGTCAAGGCAAGATTGATCGATTACCGCCAATTGTGATTAGGAACCGAGCTCCTCAAAATGCGGGGAACTGAGTTGAGTCAAGATGGAGCTAAAGTCAAGTCCTTCATTAGTGAGATTAGAGTTTTTGTTGCCTATTTGAATTGTGTTTTAATCATGGAAAGTTGTGTGTTGGCCTATTAGGCAATTTGAGTTAGAAAGCGCTAGTGACAGAGTATCGAGCCCAAACTCTTGGATCATATACGGCTATTGGAGCCCTTAACGACAGTAGCATGATGACAGGTGTTGGGTGGAGCAAGGTGTGATGGGGTGGCAAGGCAGTGCTAGAGTGCAGAAGTCTGTAGCAGTGCAGTGGAGGTTGCCGCAGTGCGAGAGGCACAAAAATGGTTGCAGCAGCACAGTGGCAGCAGAGGGAGCACAGGATAGCAGCAGAGGTAGCTTCAGCATCACGAGGCTTCCAGACTAACCAGGATGTCAGTGTTTGAGTGAAGTTAGTTATTTACTTCTCGGTAACTGAGTTGCAATGCAGCAGTTAGCAGTGGCAGTGCTCTGAGCATCATAATGCATCATGTTGAGTGGGAGCTGCAATACAGATGTAGCAGTGGCAGTGGCAATGTCATGGGCAGCAATATAGGAAACAACGGCGCAATGGATGTAGGGCAGGAAACCAAGCATCAACACAAAGGACCGATGCAGAGGATCAGTGTGATGCTTCTATGGTGAAGCATTGCTAGAGCACATTCCTCGCTAAGAGGGAGTGTTGATTTCGGGTAGCATCATATGTGCTCTATTGATTTGTGGTAGCATCGGATGTGCTCTAGCCATGAAAATTGGTGGAGAGGCTAAGGCACAAAAGATCTCTAAAACCCAGAAATCGTTTGGGGAAATTCCACCCAGATGGAGAGATATTAAAATAATTAATATTTTTAATGGGGTTCCTAAGTCTAAACTTAGGAAAATTAAAATATTAATGTGTATTAATATAAAATGGGTGAGAAAGTTCTAAATGACGAGGAGCCAAATCTAATCTTAGTTGTTGATTAGGGACTTAATCTCAGCAATTGAATTGTCAATAGGAAAAGTATAAGAGGAGGCTTGAGGGTCAGTTGGAGATACACCAAGCTGATCAAGAATTCAATTTTCTGGGGCAGGGTTTACGGAGAAATCGAGTTAGTGATTTGTTGCAGCGAGGGGAAGTTTGGCAGAAAGACGAGAATACATATTAGAGAAGCAGAGAAAGTGGCGGAGAGACAGGGCAGAGCCTTGACGCAGAGGTTGAGGAGGCCAACGTAGGTGATGCAGGGGCCAAGAGGTTAATGCAGAAGCAGCAAAGGCTGCAAAGAGGCTAGAAGAGCTGATGTTGGGCTGAAGAGGTGCTGAGGAACACTCGTGGGGCAGACTGGGAACTAAGAGGCAGACGCAGAGCAAAAGAGGGTGACACAGTCCTTGGAGGGTGACATTGTTCCAGAGAGAAGCTTGGAGCAACTTTCACTGTCCAGCTACGGAACTGTCGAAGTTGCTGTGGGATCAATCATCTAGTAGCTAATCAACCAGAACATCTATCTCCGAGGAGGGATACTTGAGCCATTTTGGGCACCCTAGTTGTATTCAGAAAACTGCATAATAATAAAACCCTCATAGCTGCTGCATCAGTTTTTCAGCAAACGATTGTCTTAAAATAACAACGTCCTTTGTGTGATTGTCTCAGTTATTTCAGTTGTTGATTTGTATATGTGTTAAGGCTACATTTGTGTTTATTTCAGTATTTATATATATAAATAACTTGTTAATGGAAAGAACAAGTAGGAGATAATAAACCAGATAATGTAGTAGGGATTTTTGATGTGTCAGACTTAGAAATTTCAACATGGTATCAGAGCGTTGCAGATCACAGGAGGACTGAAGGCAGCAGCAGAAATCTGAAATTTGTAGCAGTAGCAGTTGTCTTGAGAGATAGCGTTGTTCCAAGCAAAAGGAGCAAGAGAAGAAGTGACACAGAGCATGCGTCATCATTTCGAGCCAAGAGGAGGGGACGCACAGAGGCAAAGAGGGGCAGATCAAGCCTACGCAATGTCCAGTCATCTTTCTCAGCCAGGAGGGATCGACGCTGCGGCTAGGAGGAGCAGATTCAACCTTTGTTGTGATTGCGCAAAGCCTGAAGGGCTCAGTTCTTCAGTTGTCGGGGCTTGAGGAGCTGTGGACAAATTGTGATTTAAGGAACTGGTGGGACTTTGTTTCTGTCGAAGCAAAACAATGTCTAAGGAGATAGTACCAAGGTAGAGGGAATCAATACCTCGATGGATATCTAGCCAAGGAATCCAGATCTGTGTTGTAGTGGCACAGGAGGATTGGAGAGGAGCGGTTCGACAAATGGCCAGAGGATTTCCAGAAGGGAAATCAGGGCTTAGAGGAAGATTTCTAGGAAGGGAGTGGAGACTCAAAGGGAGTCCAAAAGAGGAGCTTAAATGGCAGTGAACGGACTAAGGGATCAGGATAGGTTCGACAGAACTTCCAACTTTGTCATCTAGAAGGCCAAGATCCTAGTAGTCCTGGATCGACATCGCATCAAAGACTTTGCCTTGAGAACCTGGCTATCACAGTTGACCCAGCTGAGAATGAGAAGTATGAGGATGCAACGGCGAGGGCAAAGTGCATGATCCTAGCCGGGGTCAAAGATCATGTCATACCACATATTGTTGAGAAGAACACAACAAAGAAGATGTGGGACACCCTGACCACCTTATACTAGGGCTCTTCCGTGCAACGGAAGATGTTATTGGAGAATCAACTGTGGTCATATCAGATGCAGAAGGGAGAGCAGATAGATCCATTCCTTCTCAAGTTGCAGGAGATTCGCGACTAGCTTACTTCTGTGGGGTCTACACCGGATCCAGAATTTATGGTCAAGACCGCCCTGAACGCAGTCTCCGAGGAGTGGGAGACATTTGTCCATAGTATTTTGTGCAGGGCTACTCTTCCTGGTTGGGAGGAGATGTGGTAGCTCTTTGCCAAGAAGAGATCAGGAGGATGACCAAGGCAAGGAGTGGTGGCAAGGGAGGTCGAATCAAGGAGGAGGAGGATGCGGCTCTAGCATCTGCGGGACAACAAGGGAAGAGGAAGAAGGACATCTCCAAGGTTAAGTGCTTCCATTGTGGGGAGCTGGGACATTATGCATCCCAATGTCCCAGGAAGAAAAACAAGGGAGAGGCTACCAATTCAAAGGCAGCTCCAGCGAAGGCAAAGAAAGAGGTCGAGACTGATGACAATTGTTCTATGAGTGCTTATGCACCTCTAGAGAAAAGGTGGGGAGACATCGAGTTGTAGTCAGGATAACTACATACTAGGGGCAGGATCCTTGAGGTGCCCAAACTCTTGGATCATATCCAGCTACAGGAGCCCTTAACGACAGTAGCAGGATGACAGGGGTCGAGTGGAGCAAAGTGTAGTGGAGTAGCGAGGCAGTGCTTGGTTGCAGAATTCTGAGGCAACGCAGTAGAGGTTGCAGCAGTGCAAGATGCACAGAGGGGTATGCAGTAGAGGGAGCACAGAATAGAAGTAGAGGCAACTTAAGCATCACAAGGCTTCTAGATTGACCAGGATGTCAGTATTTGGGAGAAGACAGTTACTTACTTCTTGGCAACTGAGTTGCAGTGTAGCAGTTGGCAGTGGTAGTGCTAGGGGCAGCATGGGCAGCATGTTGAGATGGAGCTACAGTACAGATGTAGCAGTGGCAGTGGCAGTGTCATGGGCAGCAGTACAGGGAGCAACAGTGTAGAGGATGCGAGGCAGCAGGCCAAGCATCAGCATACGTATTGGTGCGAAGGATTAATGTGATGTTTCAGTGGTGAAGCATTGCTAGAGCACATTCCTCACTAAGAGAGAGTGTTGATTTGTGGTAGCATCAGATGTGCTCTAGCCATGAAAATTGGTGGAGAGGCTAAAGCACATAAAATTTCCAAGACCCAGAAATCGTTTGGGGAAATTCCACTCAAATGGAGAGATATTAAAATAATTAATATGTTTAATGAGGTTCCTAAGTCTAAACTTAGGAAAATTAAAATGTTAATGTGTATTAATATAAAATGGGTGAGAAAGTTCTAAATGACGAGGATGAAGCCAAATCTAATATTAGCCATTGATTAGGGACTTAATCTCAGCCATTGAATCGTCAATAGGAAAAGTATAAGAGGAGGCTTGAGGGTCAGTTGGAGACACACCAAGTTGATCAAGAATTCGATTTTCTAGGGTAGGGTTTGCTGAGAAATCGAGTTAGTTATCTGTTGCAGTGAGGGGCAGTTCAGCAGAAGGCTAAGTATACATGTCAGAGAGGCAGAGAAAAAACTCTTCCAATTAGCCGTGTTTAAAACACAGGTAATCAATGAGGTTAAAACATCTCCTAGGATGAAATTCGTCGCCAACATCATAGGCTTATATAGGTTTTTACGTAATTACATGGTCGTACTAGCATAATTTACATTACAACTTGCAGAATTTGGGTTTACAATGACATGACAGATAGCTAGATGATGGTTTCGAATTTGAAAAATTTTGCACAACTGCTTCCTTGGACTTGTGGCAAAATGGGTGCAACATGGCCCAAGACTAAATGCTGTTGTTGTAGTTTGCATTTTAATTGGTCATTGTATTGTTGAGAAATCTAGGGCATTGTAGTTAGATGATTTCTCTTTATTAGATCACTGCTTGTGGATGCTATTTACTTCTTAGATTGGGATTTTCTTTAACTTGTGTTATTATAGTGTTTTTTCATCAAACAACTACAAATGCACAAACCATAAAGAGACAAGAGACACAAAATGTAGGCGATCAGTCAAGGAAAAACCTCTCCCACTTAAGAGGAAAACCCGAACAAATTCTTCTTCTTATAGAGACTTCAATTGATGAATACCAAGACCAAGACACTTGATCTATTTGCTACTTCAAGACCAAGACACATGTTCTTTCTCTTTGTTGCTTCTCTTCCTTGCACAAGTCAACGCAAGTCAAACTTCTCATTCTTCTGCACTTTTCGGCTACCCTAAAACTTCAGCCTCTTTTGTTAGAAACACTGCGGGGGGGGTGAATCAATATTCCTTAGCAATTAGCACTTTTTAATCTTTTCAGAGCTTTAGTTAATCTTCAATTATTATTAATGTTTATGCAGTAATAAAAGTAAATAAAAGAACACAACAAGCACAAGAATTTTAGGTGGAAAACACCCTCCGGGACAAAAACCACCGAACACTTTTCTAACAAATTCTTTAATCTTCAACTCCAACTGAAATGAAAGCAACAACCTCCTAGAATTCTAGAAATGCATTCTTTGCCAGCTCCCACTAAAAGGACACCCCAACGCCCTAGTTTCTTCAGTAATCAATTGCATGGATGCCCCAACACCCTAGCGAGCCATAACTCAACCTAGCACAACCCTACCACCCTGAAGTGTTCACAAGCTCCAACCTGTAGACGACTTCGTGCACCAGCCTAGCACCTCCCTACCACCATATAATGACTGAAATGAGACAAAAGTGTGGATTCCTGTACCAGGGACAACGATCCACCATACAATATGATTTACAATGATTTTGACTGAACACCCAATCACACTATGACCTGCAACCCAACCATAACATCATACCAACAGAGACTCCTATACCTCCCAATAATATCTTTTCGACTCTAGGAAGATTGACTCTTTTACAATAATGACTCTTCAATGATGACACTTTTACAAATTTACAATGATGACTCTTGGCCTTGACACTTCTTCACAATATACGGATGGTTGTCATGTTTTCAAAGGATGTCCCATTGCAATGGTTCCTTTGATTTGATACTTCTTCTCTTGAATTCTTGCTTGAAGTTGTACTTGAATCTTCTTCAACCTGCATGCAAAATTTTCCCGGCGAAACCAATCCCAAAACAAAACAAAATACCCTTTAACTTACCTCTTCCTTGCAAAACACATTTAAGTGCATAGTAATGAATAAATACAAATTAAAAATTACAATGCGTACTTGAAGTGTGCTTGTCACTTTTTTTGTTGACTTGCTGCAGCAGTAGACAAAGACTCCCATTTTTGATATAGGCCTAGACTCTATGCAAGACTATATCCAAAACTGACCTGAAGATATATACAATAAAAACTAATGACAAACCTTAAACTTGTGATGGACCAAGTTCTAAGCACAACAGTGGAGACCATTCTATTAAATATGACAAGAGAAGTAACATGAACTTACAGCATCATATACATTTAGCAGACTTGGTGAAGCATCAAGAATATGTAGCATCAAATGTGTAGTATCTAGAATAGGACATTCGAAAAACTAACTGTGACATATGGAGACATAGAGATATAACCGAGACCCTGTATATACTTACGTTGTCCTGCAGAAACATATGTCAGAGATGATACTCAAAATTCAAATGTAAACACTAATCATACATACCTTGTTGTAGGAGACTTACCCTTGACTGTTGATGTGTGGTCCTTACTGTAGTGATCCTTGACTGCATGCTTTTTCTTGCTTTCTAGGAGCTCGATATTGAATCTGTTGTATCTATGTAATTTCAGATCTCCAGGGTCTGAAGTTTCGTCATGCGATATCCCTCTGAGTCCTCTTTCCAACCCCACAGGTTTGATCAAGATTGGATTCTTCAAGAAAGAGTTATGCCCAATCTCCCATAATGACTTGATTATAGACGGGTTCAGTAGAGCAAACTTGTACAAAGTGCCACGTGTCACTATTGCGACCTTCGGCCCTGAAAACGCTACTCAACAAACTATAGTCTGTCCTCTTTCTGTGACTATTAGGAAATTTGAATCCAATGCTCAAAGAGAATGTTATGACGATTTTCGCAACGTCCCCTGTTTGACATGGAATTCAGGTGTCTGCAAAAACCCGAACTTCCTCGGATCATATCTCGAAAATATAGCGAACCAAGATCTGAAATTCGGTCACTAGGTTCATCAAAATTTCGGCTCAAATGTGTTTCAATTTCAGCTTTTGAAGCTTCGTAGAAACAAAGCTATAGCGAAAATTCCACGATGACCTGTTTGAAGCCACAAAATTCCTACTAGAGGAGGATATGAGGGTCATTATTTATATGAATGTCTTGAGTTGAGAGAGTCCTCAACAAGTGAACGTTGGAGGGATTTTAGGAGCAAAAGGAACATTATTTATTATTGACTATTCAATGACCACAACCAACTATGAGTGCCATGCCACAACCCCATAGGGTTTTAGCCCACTAACTGGGGTTACTAACTTCAAACATGAATATCTCTTAAACGTGAAGAATTACTTGATGTGTGATATATCAACGAAAACATCTCGATGAGTAGAATCCATATAGAACATCTTTGACTCAGAATAGAGTAAGTTGTCAAGTCAAAATTCCTATGCAAGATCAAGGTAGCCCCCGGTGTTACTTGGGTTGACATCAATGACAACTACTTATCAACATTTTTTCCATAGATCTGCACCTTGTATTGCTATAATGCCACACATGTGAGGAGTAGAGACACGTTTGGAGGTGATTCCTTCCTTCGCTATACTTGGAAGTGTCTCTTGATGAACCTGACCAATAATAGGACAGATTTGGAGACCCTTTTATTATTCTTTATTACAACAAATGTACCTACTGCAGAAACCCTAGTTTATGCCACACGTGTGAAGTTGTTTTCCCAAGAAACAGTCCCAAACGAAATGCCAAAAGACCTCGCTACTCCTTTCCTCCTCCTGGTTGGTTATAAGCTAAATTGCACGAAACGGGTACGAGTTTCCGAAACGGGCACGGGTACGAAACGTGACCCCACCAAATTTTGGAAACGAGGAAACGCAATATATATATAGATATTAGGACATTTAAGAAATATGTGCAATCATAAAGCATATATGATACATTCTAATTTATAAAATTATGATTAAATTGTCAATTGTCAAATCATAAACTATAAGTCTCTAAATTTACATCACATTTACTCATGAATGATCACATAATGAAAATACCAATATCCAAAATTAGCCACAAGAAATTTCTAATTTCTTGTCTCATGCTTGATTGGGAGTCTCCTCCTACATAGTCGAACGACCTTAGTGCTCTTGATTAAATACAAGTTCCATACCCTAGTATTCTACGTGCTCTAGATTATTGGGAGTTTCCCCTGCATAGAGGGCTTGGTTCTATTGATTAAATACAAGTTCCATACCTTAGTACATGACAAAATCCAATGGAAACATTGCAATCCCCCCAATCTTGAAATCCTGAAAAGCAGACAAGTCTGTTGGATTTTGAGTGAGATCTAAAATTCTACTTTCTCCATATGAAATCCAATGAGGGTGAAACCACTCTCAAACATCCTGAGTCATTTCATGGTAATGTTAAAAATTTAAGTAAAAGAATGAAAATGAAAAATAAAGGAGAATTCACTTTTACTTTAAGAATTTAACATTACCATGAACTGCATATCAACACTAGGGCCATAGGCTTGAACATTAGGCTGCCCCACTCAAAAAGATCCTCTTCTTTATAACTTGAGAAGCATCCAAAAGATATTTTAGTTGTCCAATAAAAAATTAGAAGCGGAAAAATAAAAAAATAAATACAAGAAAAAGTCAAGTTAGAAGACGAAACTCCATCGTAAGGCCTGGAAACTCATTTCCGGCTGTACTGACCACGTTTCCTCCTCGAGAAATCGGCCAGTACGGCCAGAAACACGTTTCTAGGCCGTACAGTACAAGTTTCCTCGTTTCTGGCCAGAAACGGACCCTTCTCCAACGTTTCCTGCAACTTAGGTTATAAGGCTTCTTTGATGACCTTTTCACTTCTTTCAACTATAGACCTTGACCGAAAATCAGTTTGAAATGATGTTGAGCCACTCTATAAATAGTTGTTTCCTCCTCAAAATAAGCCAACTTGTTGGAGGGTGAACCGATGTGTCATTTTGAGGAGATCATTTATTCTATTTTTTAAGCCGACTTGAAGGAGAGGCCTTGTGCTTGTCTTGGAGGGCTTTCATACTTATTTTAATGACTCATACAAAATGTAACTTGCCCAAGAAGGGTCCTTCTTACATGACATTTACTCAATTTGACTTTTATGACTAGATGACAAATCCTACAAGCTCACAATGGGAGCCATTACGAAAAATAAAATTCCTTGCTCATGAAACCCATGAGACAAGCCTTACAATAATAATTTATTTTTCTTCCTTTCCTCAATTACATAAAATCACAATTACACATGTCATTATGAAGACCGAACCTAGTTACACTTTTCAACATGTATGGTCTCTTACACTCATTGTATGATAATGACCTGTATAGGCAACATATGACATTACTTGAATGGTACATTGCACTCTCGGTGTTTAGTATAAACAACAAGAAGTTTTGATTTCATTCTGTCTTGGCAACACTTAATATGCTAAAGTTGAATTGAGAGTGTGAGCAGAGTATTGTGTCAAGAAGCTACACAAGACCAACAATATTGATAGCAAAAATCTTAACACATGACAGTAACCTTTGACATAGTTTCCAATGGAGTTTGATAGTGGCAGTGACTTTGTATGACAATATAAAAGTGATTTGAGGAATATTGCTGTAACAATGATCTATATATAAAAGAGACTTGATATTGTTGATTTGGGGTAGCATCGGATGTGCTCTAGCCACGAAATTTGGTGGAGAGGTTGGGGCACATGAGATCTCCAATACCCAGAAAGGGTTTGGGCAGTTTCTAAACAATTTAGGAGATATTAAAATAATTAATATTTTTAATGGAGTCCCTAATTCTAAACTTAGGGAAAATAAAATATTAATGTGTATTAATATGAAACTGTGTTAGAATGGTCCAAAAGACATGGATCAAGCCAAATCTAATATTTGCCTTTGATTAGGGACTTAATCTCAGCCACTGATTTGTCAACGAGAAAAGTATAAAAGGAGGCTTGAGGGTCACTTGGAGAACACACTGAGGGAGACCAATTAGTTCAATTTCTGTAGCGGGGTTTGCTGAGAAATTGAACCAGTGGTATGTAGAGCAATTAGGAGGCAACAAGTACAGAACAGAGAGATGGGAGATCAATGCAGAGGCAGAAGAGGTAGACGCATGGCTAGAGGAAGCCACGCAGAGACTGCGCAGAGCCAACAAGGCTTGCGTCATCAACGCAAAGGTTGCAGGAGTGACGCAAAACGCCAGAGAGGTTGTGCAAAGCCTCAGTATGCTGACACAGAGGTTAGTAGGGTCTACGCTGGGTTCAGAAGAAGTGCTAGAAATTTGTCTATCTGTGGGTAAGCCAGTTTGGCACCCTATTGTACTAGAAAATTGTCGAATAATAAAGTCCTCCCTTGCTACACCGGTTTTCCCACATTGGGTTTTCCGAGGACATTAGTCCAAAATAACTGTGTCAATGTGTGCATATGTTTGTTTCTGTATTACGATGTGATATTTGCAGCAATATTTATTTTAATGTTTGTTGAAGTAATTTCATGAATAACTTATGATGAAATAAGTAGGAAAAGTAAATCAGTTGCTACAGTGATAGAATTTTCACATGGTATCAAAGCAAGTAATCAAAAACAGAAAGGAAAAATCAGTTATGGGTCGACACCACGATGCAGAGGCATCCACCTTAGGGAACTCACGCAGCTTTTCATAAGATTGCACAAGAGAGAGAGACTTTGATTTCTCTATGTTGGCTTCCAGGTTGGAAGAAGAAGTGTCGTGCATGACTAGTGCTGCATCATCATAAGTATGGTATATAGACAGTGGAGCCTCGTGGCATATGACAAGAATCAGGGAGTGTTTCTCAGAATATCAAGAAGAGAAGATGAACTTTCAGATCACCACGGGGAACAAGGCAAAGTGTACTTCAATAGGAAAGGGTACCATAGTTTTTCAGACAAAATCAGGAGAGCGGTTCCGTGACACAAATGTGTTGCATGTACCAGGATTGGGGATGAACTTACTTTCCATGTCTTAACTACAAGGTAAGGGCTATGACCTCTACTTCATCAAAGAAAAGGTATACGTCAAACACCCAAGCTGGAAAAAGAAAGTGCAGATCAGGATCAAAAGTAATCGGTTGTACAAATTACAACTAGAATCTCCAATGGCACTAATAGGCAGTCACGGGGACAAGGATTTGAACAAACTATGGCACAGAAGGATGGGTCACTTGTACCATGGAGCTCTAAGGATTCTCAAGAGCACTGTAACAGGAGTTCCAGATTTGAGTACAGAACGAGATGATGTATGCAGCAGATGCACTCTAGGAAGGTATGCCAAGGCGACATTTCCTAGGAGAAAACACAGGGCCAAGAGTGTACTAGGATTGATACACTTTGATATTTGTAGACCTATGTCCATCAAAGCTCTTAGCGGTGTCAAGTATTTCCTTACCTTCATTGATGACCACTCGAGGAAAACTTGGATTTACTTTCTGAAAGCTAAGGATGAGGTTTTCTGTCGATTCAAGGAGTTCAAGGCTCTAGTGGAGAATCTGACTGGTAAGAAAATAAAAGTCTTGCGCTTAGATAACGGTGGAGAGTATGTCGATAAGGACTTCACTAATTATTGCGCTAAGGAGAGCATCAGAAGAGAGTGGACAACTCCCTACAATCTGGAGCAAAATAGGGTGGTAGAAATGAAAAACAAGACTATTGTAGAAGCGGCTAGGGCCATGTTGTATGATCAAGATATACCAAAATCCTGTGGGCGAAAGCATGCAACACAATTGTCTACGTTTAGAACAGGACTCCTCATCAGGCATTTGGAAAGATTACTCTAGAAAAAGTCTTCACTGGGAAGACGCCTGAAGTTAGTCATTTCAGGATATTTGGGAGTTTAGGATATTGCCACATACCCGAAGAAAAGAGGAAGAAGCTGGATCAGATTGCAAAAGGGGGTATCTGATGGGATATAGCGAGAATGCTAAAGCATGCAGAATCTATCTTCCAGGGAGCAGGAAGGTAGTAGTACAACGAGATGTAAAGTTCATGGAGGACAGAGCTTTCAAAAGATCTCGCGAAATGCCTTCTAAGGAGCAGTCGAAAGAGGATCTGTTGGTCATGCCTCTTCAACCAACAGAAGTAAAGAATTCTTCCTCAGGTTAGGAAGATTCTCAGGATGAGGAGGAGGAGCGAACAAAAGCACCTGCTGGCAGAGGGAGAACTAGTAGGAACTTTGTCAGATTCTGCATGATGCAAAGAACTTCATCGGAGAGCCAAGGAACAGTAATAGGGAGCGAAAATAGTCAGACAGGTATCAGCCATTAGTAGCTCAGGATGGGGAGCCTGCCAATTTCAAGGAGGCAGCTCAGCATCAGGTCTGGCTAGATGTGATGGTGGAGGAGTATAACTCCATAATGGTGAACAATGTCTAGGAGGTGGTGCCAAGGCCTCCAGACAGATCTATGGTAGGTTCAAGATGGATCTACAAGATCAAATATGCTGCAGACGACAATGTTGAAAAATACAAGGCCAGGTTTGTGGCTAAGGGATATGCTCAAAAAGAAGGGATTGACTATGAGGAAACCTTCACCCCAGTAGCCAAGTATACATCTATTAGGACCGTGATATCTCTTGCAGCCCAGATGGGATGGGAGATCTATCAGATGGATGTCAAGACGGCATTTCTGAACGAGGTAATAGAAGAAGAGGTATACATTGAACAACCAAAGGGCTTTGAAACTCATGAGAGGAAGTCTCATGTATGCAGACTGAAGAAAGCCTTGTATGGGCTTAAGCAAGCACTAAGAGCATGGTATGTTGATTTGGGGTAGCATCGGATGTGCTCTAGCCACGAAATTTGGTGGAGATGTTGGGGCACATGAGATCTCCAATACCCAGAAAGGGTTTGAACAGATTCTAAATAGATCAGGAGATATTAAAATAATTAATATTTTTAATGGAGTCCCTAAGTCTAAACTTAGGGAAAATAAAATATTAATGTGTATTAATATGAATCTGTGTTAGAATGATCCAAAAGACATGGATCAAGCTAGATTTAATCTTAGTCATTGATTAGGGACTTAATCTCAGTCGTTGAGAGGTCACTAGGAAAAGTATAAGAGGCTTGAGGGTCACCTGGAGAATACACCAGATGATTAGTCATTCTATTCTCTAGAGCGGGGTTTGCTAAAAGAGATAGGATCAGTGATCGGGAGAGCAACTGAGGGGCGTTGAGTACAGAGAAACAGAGAAGGCAGAGATTGTGTCGGGAGAGCAGTGCAGCAGCCAAAGAGGGTGACGCAGAGCCAGTAAGGGCTCATGCAAGGCCATGCAGAGGTAGCCAAGTGCTGCGTAGAGCACCAGAGGGACCAGCTTGGCTGACGCAAGAGGCTCCCAGAGTTGACGCAAAGCCTCTTGGGGCTGACGCAGGGCCAGCGCTAGGCTGGGAGTGGCTGACACAGTCCAGATTGGGCAGACGCTAGGGTTGCAGAGCAGTTTTGTGCTGAGGAACTGCGGGAAGGGTTTTCCAAGGTTTCAGCCAGGAGATTTCTCTCAAACTGTGAGGTATAGCTGCTAAGGAAATTCTCTGTTGGGTAGGCTAGTTTTGGCACCCAGATTGTACTCTGATATTGCTTAATAAGAAAACCCTCCGATAGCTGCACCGGTTTTCCCCCATTAGGTTTTCCCGAGGACATTGGTCCAAAAATAATGGTGTCATGTGGTGTGTTTGTTCTTGTTTCTTTTAGTTGCTGATCTGTAATATGTTGGGCATGCACTGGTGTTTATTTTCAGTGTTTACTTTGTAAATAACTTGTTAAATAAAAATAACAAGTAAGTAGGAATAAATCAGAAAAAGTGCATGAAGGGTTTCTAAGCTAAGTAAACTTAGAAAATTCAACATGGTATCAGAGCGTGATTGCGATCACAGGAGGACCAAATGACATCAGCCGAGCGGAGCAATAGCAACAGAAAATAGTTGTCTCGAGGTGACAGAACTTGTTTCTAGCAACGCAGAAGCCAAGGAAGTGTGACATAGAGCTAGCTAGAGCCACACAGAAGAAGCCGGGAACTGCGCAGAGCCTCAGAGAGGCCAATGTTGTTAACGCAGAGGGCTAGAGGACTGATGTAGGGAATCCCAGGGCTGATGCAGACCCATCTGGGGTGACGCAGAGCCACCGTGGGGCAAAGAGGGACTGACACAGTTCACAGAGAGGCAGTTGCTGGAGTCTAGAAGGCTACAGAAATATTGCAGAGTGGAGCTAGTGAGGTACTGTAGTCAGAACAATACTTGATAGAGCAAGGCTAGAGGAGTTGTTACCGAGGGTTTCTAGCTGAGGAACCTGGATCAGCAAAGAAATTGCACAAGAAGATCAGAGTAGGGGGCATCTCGACAAGCGGCAGAAGGATTTCTAGGAGGGAAATCAGGACTCAGAGGGAGTCCAGAAGAGAACTTCCGGATGGGAAGTAGAGACTCAGTGAAGTTGAACAGAGAAATTCCAGGAGGGAAGTAGAGGAGCGTCATGGCACTACACGCGGTAAGAGACCAAGATAGACTAGACGAAGCATCGAACTTCGCAGTCTGGAAGGTTAGAATCTTATTAGTGCTTGACAGGAATCGTGTCAAGAACTTTGCCTTGAAGGTTATAGCTATCCCAGTCGACGCCAATGATAACGACAAGTACGAAGAGGTGATGGCGAGGGCCAAGTGCATTATCCTTGACAAGGTCAAAGATCATGTGGTACCACATATAGCCGAGAAGGAAACAGTAGTTGAGATGTGGGAGGCTCTCAAGAACCTGTATCAACATACTTCTGTGCAGAGAAGAATGTTGCTCGAGAACCAGATGAGGTCGTATCAAATGAAGGGTCAAATGATTGACACCTTCTCCGAGACCAGTTGACTGCTATAGGAGCGACACCGGATTAGGAGCTTATGGTGAGGACAACTCTGAATGTTGTTTCAAAAGATTGGGAAGTGTTTGTCCAGAGTATTCTGGGTAGAGAGACTCTCCCACCTTGGGACGAGATGTGGGCAGCTCTTCGCCAGGAAGAGATCAGATGGCCGTCGAAGACAGGTAGTAGCAGCAAAGGGATCAAGGTCAAGCAGGAGGAGGAGGATGTGTCCCTAGCATCTAAGGGAAAGCAGGAGAGGCGGAAGAACAAAGATCTCTCCAAGATCAAGTGCTTCCACTGTGGGGAGATGGGTCATTATGCGACCCAATGCCCAAGGAAGAAGAGTAAGAGAGAGTCTTCCGAGACTAAGGCAATGCCAGAACGAGTAGAGAAGGAAGTTCTGACAGACGATGATTGTGCTATGAGTGCACATGCATCACTTGAGTGTAAGTAGGGAGACATCGAGCTGTAGTTAGGCGGACTAAAGGCGATAAGGGGCAGGATATTCGAGGTACCTAGCCTCTTGGATTAGACCTTGCTACGAGAGCCCCGACGAGGAATAGCAAGACTGGCTGGGTGGGTAGAGACGGATGCAGATGGAGCGGCAGAGAGAGCTATAGTGCAGGAGTCCCGAGACAGCGTAGAGCTAGCAAACTACAACAGTGCGAGCGGCACAGGAGTGTTGCACCAATGCAGGAAGGCACAAAGAGGTGTGCAATAGTGCGAGATGCTGGGAGTTGTTGCAGCAGCACAAAGGTCAAAGAGGGAGCACTTGTCAGCAGTAGAGGGAGCTTTGGCATCAGTGGGTGTCTCTAGCCCAACAGGGAGGTCTGTTGGAGGATCAGTTACTTACTTCTCAGTAACTGAGTTGCAATGCAGCAATGGGTAGCACGATGCAACACGATGAGAGGAGGTGCAGTGCGGATGTAGTGCTGGGAGAAAGGACCAGCAACAGCATGGATGCAGAGGGAGCTGTTGTACAAATGCAGTAGTGGCAATGGGAGAACCATGGGCAGCAGTACAGGAGGCATCAGTGCAGACAATGTTGGACAGGAAGGCCTAGCATCAGCGCAGGTATTGATGCCAGATGATCAAAGTAATACTCAATGAGGAGTATTATTAGAGCACAGTCCTCGCTAAGAGGGAGTGTTGATTTGGGGTAGCATCGAATGTGCTCTAGCCATGAAATTGGGTCAAGAGGTTGGGGCACATGAGATCTCCAATACCGAGAAAGGGTTTGGGCAGATTCTAAATAGATTAGGAGATATTAAAATAATTAATATTTTTAATGGAGTCCCTAAGTCTAAACTTAGGGAAAATAAAATATTAATGTGTATTAATATGAATTTGTGTTAGAATGGTCCAAAAGACGTGGATCAAGCTAGATTTAATCTTAGTCGTTGATTAGGGAATTAATCTTGGTCGTTGAGATGTCAACAGGAAAAGTATAAGAGGAGGCTTGAGGGTCACTCCTAGAATACACCAAATAGTTAGTCATTATATTCTCTAGTGCGAGTTTTGCTAAGAGATATAGAATCAGTGATCGGGGGAGAAACTGAGGGGCATTGAGTATAGAGAAATAGAGGAGGAGATTGTGCCGGGAGAGCAGTGCAGCAGCCAAAGAGGGTGACACAGAGCCAGCAAGGGCTCACGCAAAGGCAGCCAAGTGTTGCATAGAGCACCAGAGGGGCTAGCTTGGCTGACGCACAGGCTCCCAGAGCTGACACAGGGCCAGCGTTGGGCTAGGAGTGGCTGACGCAGTCCATATTGGGCAGACGCTGGGGTTGTAGAGCAATTTTGTGCTGAGGAATTGCTGGAAGGTTTTTAAGGGGGTTTTAGCCAGGAGATTTCTCTCAAACTGTGAGGTATAGCTTCTAAGGAAATTCTTTGTTGGGTAGGCCAGTCTCGACACCCAGATTATACTCTGATATTGCTTAATAAGAAAACTCTCAAATTGCTGCACCGGTTTTCCTGCATTGGGTTTTTCCAGGGACATTGGTCCAAAAATAATGGTGTCATGTGGTGTGTTTGTTCTTGTTTCTTTTAGTTGGTGATCTGTAATATGTTGAGCATGCACTGGTGTTTATTTTCAATGTTTACTTTGTAAATAACTTGTTAAATAAAAATAACAAGTAGATAGGAATAAATCAGAAAAAGTGCATGAAGGGTTTCTAAGCTAAGTAAACTTAGAAATTTCAACATGGTATGGTCGAGTAGATGACTACTTGCAGAAGATGGAGTTTGTCAAGAGTGACACAGATCCGAATCTCTACTCTCTGGTTGTAGAGAACAAGCCAATTATCTTAGTATTATATGTGGATGATCTCTTCCTGACAGGATCATCTAGACTCATTAAGGACTGCAAGAAGAATCTAGCCACAGAGTTTGATGTGAAGGATCTGAGATGAATGCACTACTTCCTAGGGTTGGAAGTTTGGCAGCAGAAAGGAGAAATCTTTCTTGGGCAAGGGAGGTATGCTACAGAAATCTTGAAAAGGTTCGGGATAGGAGACTATAGACCTATGGCTACTCTAATGATCACCAACTGGAAGAAGATTGATGCATCAAAAAACAAGGATGTCAATCCCACCCTATACTGACAGCTCATAGGGTCCCTGATGTATCTGGTCAATACGAGGCCAGAGATTTGCTACACTGTCAACACCCCCAGTTAGTTCATGGTGGAACCAAAGAGGGCACACTGGGTAGCAGCCAAACAAGTTCTCAAGTATTTATAGGGAACAATTGATTATGGACTCTTATACACCAAGGGGAAGGATATCAGGGTGAGTGGATTTACTGATGCAGATTGGGCAGGAAGTTCAGTGGATCGGAAAAGTACCTCTGGGTACTATTTCAACATTGGATCAGGAATGACCTCCTGGTGTAGTAGGAAGCAGAAGTTTGTGGCTCTGAGCTCGTCTGAGGCAGAATATATGGCAGCAAGCACAGCTTCATGTGAGGCCATATTGCTTAGAAAACTGTTGGTAAACCTATTCAGAAGAAATATGGAGGCGACCAGGATCATGTGTGATAATCAGAGTTGCATCAAACTCTCTGAGAATCCAGTATTCCATGATAGGTCAAAGCATATTGATATCTGGTGTCACTTTGTCAGAGACTATGTCCAACGAGGAGCTGTACAGTTGAGCTACAATCCTATAGGAGAACAAGTGGTAGATATCCTCACCAAGGCCCTTGAAAAGTCAAAATTTGACTACTTTAGGGAAAAGATGGGGATGGTAAAGAACCATTGTCAGAAGTAGTGTGTTAGTAGCATGAATAAAGAGGGAGTTGCAGTGTAGATGCAATGTTGGGAGAAAGGACCAGCAGCAGCACAGATGGAGAGGGAGTTGCAGTGTGAATGTAATGTTGGGAGAAATGACCAGTGGCAGCATGGATGCAGAGGGAGCTGTCGTACAGATGCAGCAGTGGCAGTAGCAGAGTCATGGGCAGCAGTGCAGAGGATGTTGGGCAAGGAGGCTTAACATCAGCACAAGGACTGATGCCAGATGATCAGGGTGATACTTAGTGAGGAGTATTATTAGAGCACAGTCCTCGCTAAGAGGGAGTGTTGATTTAAGGCACCATCGGATGTGCCCTAGCCATGAAATTTGATGGAGAGGTTGGGGTACATGAGATCTCCAATACCCAGAAAGGGTTTGGGCAGTTTCTAAACAGTTCAAGAGATATAAAAATAATTAATATTTTTAATGGAGTCCCTAAGTCTAAACTTAGGGAAAATAAAATATTAATGTATATTAATATGAAACTATGTTAGAATGGTCCAAAAGACATGAATGAGGCCAGATCTAATTTTAGTTGTTGATTAGGGACTTAATTCAGTCGTTGATTTATCAATGAGAAAAGTATAAGAGGAGGCTTGAGGGTCACTTGCAGAACACACTGAGGGAGACTAGTCAGTTCAATTTATGGAGCAGGGTTTGCTGAGAAATTGAACCAGTGATCTGGAGAGCAGTCAGGAGGCAGCAAGTACGAAATAGAGAGATGGGAGATCAGCGCAGAGGCAAAAGAGGCAGATGCAGGGCCAGAGGAAGCCATGCAAACATGTGCAGAGCCAGCAAGGTTTGCGTCATCCACGCAGAAGCTGCAGGAGTGACGCAAAAGACCAGAGAGGCTGCGCATAGCCTTAGTAGGCTGACACAGAGGTTAGAACTTAGTAGGGTCTACGCTGGGTTCAGAAGAAGTGTTGGAAATTTGGCTATCTGTGGGTAAGCCAGTTTGGCACCTTGTTGTACTAGAAAATTGTTGAATAATAAAATCCTCCTTGTTGTACTGGTTTTCCCACTTTGGGTTTTTCCGAGGACATTAGTCCAAAATAACTATGTCAATGTGTGCATATGTTTGTTTCTATATTAGGTGCGATATCTGCAGCAGTATTTATATTAATGTTTGTTGAAGTAATTTCATGAATAACTTATGATGAAATAAGTAGGAAAAGTAAATTAGTTGCTGCAGTGATAGAATTTTCACAGATATGTGATAGTGTGAATGTGACCTAGCTGATAGTGAGACATTGTAATGACCACTAGTCATATACGCAACGAAAATATTAAAAATACTTCGTAGACAAAGACATCCAACGTATGATAGTAATTGTAAATTGTTTATTGTATAAACGAATTGATGTAACATGAATACAAATGAGAATGAGAGTCCTATATATAGAGCCAGGTAAGTACCCTTTCACGAATAGGCATGTCTCTAAGACATGCCTTTTCATTATCAACTAACCATTAGTTAATTTACTTATTATTTATTATTATATTTATATTATTATGATTATTATTTATTATCTATTTTTATTTATTTTTACACAATTTATGTTCATAACATTGCCTTCTCCTTCAAAAAGCTTTGTCCTCAAAGCTTGTTGATGAAAGGGCTTGATCTCTTTTCTACTACGAATGTCTTCTGTTTGATATATTTTTCTGCTACGAATGTCTTTTCATCTTGAAACAATCATCTTTGTCGATACAAATTGATATGATCCTTGGAGTGATATATAAAATTTCCTTACTGAGAATGGATCAGACCATCCTAGATTAACCTTCTGTGGAATCTTCTAATCATTAGAACTTAGTAACAAATTGTTATCAATAGACTGAATTGAGCTCACTTCAATATTCTTTGTAACATAAGTTTGTTGTTTATGTTTTGAGTGATACAAATTTGTAGATTGATTAAGGTGTCTACTCGAGTTTTTCTTGTTTGAACTTCCTTTAACGTTTTTATGGCAGTTTCTTGATTTCCATTAGGCACTTTTGTTGTTGACTTAACTATTGAATCTTTATTTGGGTTGTCCTTTGTTTGAACGACAACCTCCGCGTACGTTTTTATTTCAATAGGGTTTGGATTTGCCTGAATTGCAAGATTAGTGGTATTGATGTTTGTTTCTTCAGTTTGGACTGTTACATCTAGAGAGTTTGATGCTTCCTTTGCGACAAGTTCTTCGAACCTATTTGTCAATGACTTATTTTCGTCCTTAAGTTTTTTAATCTGTTTGAGCTGATTTGGTTATGATTTTTGAGATGTAAGCATTCCTTATTCTCTGGGTCAACTTTATTTTGGCCTTCACGCTTCTCGTTTTTTAAACACTTGATTTGTTCTACTAATGTTTGGTTAAGGCTCTTTAAACATAAATTTTCTTCTGCTTGTTTTAATAAACACTCCTTGAGTTCCTTTTTTGATGCTTTAGCTTTCTTGACTTGTTCAAGTAGTTTTTCTTGGTGATCTCTGAGTTGCGAAATTTCTTTGTCTTTTTTGTAGATAACTTTTTCAAGCTCTTTTTGCTTCTTTGATATAGTTTTTTCATTATCTTGAAACATCAAATTTGAGATATCCTTAAGGTCTTCTAATGAAAATTTTATTGATCTTGATTTACTTGTTATGTCTTGAAACTTGTTTCTTTATGTTTAACATGAATGTACTCAAATCCTTAAACCAAAGTTGACTGAGTATGATGTCAGTGCTTTTATTCATCCTTACAACATGAAATTGAGATATGTAGACATAATGACTTATTGTCACTTGTAGATCACTAATTTATACTCGTTATGGTCAAAGTTATCTTTACACCAATGCTTAGCTCTAGAATTAATAGTTTATTTGCCAAGTTGATGATGATATCATTTTTATCATTGCTTGGGCTGATGGCAAAATTAACTGAAAGACCATTATAGGAAAACTTTTCTTTCTTCGTCATTTTAGAATTGAGCTCCATCGTTTTTTTTTTCAATGATTGATCCCATTTATTTTGTCAAGATGACTTGAGGTATTATATTTAAAGTTCCTTTGGACTTTGCACTTCAAGCCTCCTTTAAAAGTGACTTTTTAATAGAATAAATATATATTATAATATATATTACTTCTAAAACTTTTTAATCCAATTTTCTATTATCCTTAATATTTCAAAACTTCTTTATATTCTTTTTATATAATTCTACTTAAGCTTTTTTCGTTTTGTACTTTAAAAAGAATATTTAAATATTGTTTCAATTGGCTTCTTTTAAATATCTTATTGTACTTTGTATTTATTTTTTAAATTTCATATAACTTTTTTCTTTTACTTTTAAAATACCATTGGTTTCTAAAAGATCGGTTAATGTTCTCCACGTAAAAATTAAAACTTACCGTTCACATAAAGAGATTTTGTATTCCTTTTGTTTTTTCTTTTATTTTTAAAATACCATGGCAATTACCATGGGTTTCTAAAACCTCAGTTAATGTTCTCCACATAAAAAGTAAAACTTATCATTCACATATAGAGATTTTGTATTTCTTTTGTTTTTCTTTTACTTTTAAAATACCATGGGCAATTACCATGGTTTTCTAAAACCACGGGCTCATAAACCAGTTAATGAAGAATCAAGATAATATTATTTAGTCTTCCTTTCTCTTACTTATAGTTTTAAATATATTTGGAAAGATTCCCTCTTAACTTTATGATGCACTTTTTATCAATAATGTAGAACCTTTTTATATTTATGAATGTTCTCCTTCAAAATTTAAATCGGACTATATTTTTCTTTTAAAATCTTTTTTTCTAATCTTTATATGTACTTATTTTATTTTATTTTTTTCTTTTTTATTTTTTCTTTTTTTTTGAATTTGATTTTTTTTCTATATTATTTTAATCTTTGTTTCTGACTTTTTATTTTCCCTCCACTATATATATATATATATATATATATATACTATATATATTGAATGGCCAAATGCTTGATAGCAAAATGGAAAAACTCCAAATTTTTGTAGCAAAACTCTTCAACAACAACAATGTTGATGAATTTGATGGTCAAAGACCTAGATCGGAGAACACGACTCTGTGCAATGGTTGAGCGACTCGAGGATCCAATATCTCTAATACCAATGTAACAACTACTAGTCATATATGCATCGGAAATATTAAAAATACTTCGTAGACAAAGACATCCATCGTAGGATAGTAATTGTAAATTGTATATTGTATAAAAGAATTGATGTAGGATGAGTACAGATGAGAATGAGACTCTTGTATATATAGTCAGGTAAGTACCATTCCACAAACAAACATGTCTCTAAGACATGCCTTTTCATTATTAACTAACTAACTATTAGTTAATTTACTTATTATTTATTATTATATGTATATTATTATGATTATTATTTATTATCTATACTTATTTATTTTTTCATAATTTATGTTCATAATAGACATGAATGAGCTTGATTGTGATATGATTGCCTGACAGTAACTTATGCATGAGAGTCTCCATGTATGTAGAGTTTTTATATGACAATACCTTAGATGTGTGACTCAAATCTTCATGACAATGACCATGTTAATAGTAACATTGTTGATAGTAAATAATCATTGTGTTAACAAACTGATTGACCAAGTTTGGTGTTGAACAATGATAGAATCCAAGTAGGGTTTGACTTGAAGCAATATTGTGCAAGTTGCATGTTGGGACATGTGCATGATGAGACAAGCTTTGACAGATGTAATTGCAGAGAAGATTGAATATTGAATTGGCTATTGATGCAAATTACTAGGGTTTGATGAATACAACAACCAAAATAGACATGTTGATGTTCAAAGCTGATCTACTATGGTTTGTTTCATTGGAAAGACTGAGGCAATGAAGCAATACATAGGCAACTTTGGAAGTACATCAGTGTTATTGTATGCAAGGGTTTGGTGTTGTACTTGGTAGAGGTGTGTGTTTAGTTGGGACTTGATATGACAACAACAGTGGGGTTCTACAACAGTGGTAGTGGGAGAAATAACAACAATGGCAGTTAAAGTGGGGATAATATGTGCTTGTAAAGGAAGTGAGAGTGGTAGCAGTAGCAAAAGCAGTGAGATTGGTAGCAGCAGTAGAAGCAGCGAATGAAGAATAAAACTGTGGACAGTGGTTGCAACAGCGGTAGCTGGTGGTTGTGGTAGTAGTAGGTGGATCGGTTGATTATAAGGGAGGTTGGAGATTGCTGCAGACTTAATCTATGAACACCTTTAGTCTTGGGGAGTTTTATACTTCCTTTGAGCTCGGCTGGTAAAGTTGTATGTGTTGATTTTGTGTAGCATCGAATGTTCTCTAGCCATGAAAATTGGTGGAGAGGCTAAAGCACATGAGATCTCCAGGACCCAGAAATGGTTTGGACAGATTGTACCAGGTTTGGGAGATTTTAAAATAATCAATATTTTTAATAGAGTTCTTAAGTCTAAACTTAGGAAAAATAAAATAGTAATGGGTATTAATATAAAACTGGGTTAGAAGGTTCCAAAAGTCATGGATCAAACCAAATCTAATCTTAGTCGTTGATTAGAGATATAATCTCGACCGTTGAAGGACCAATGAGAAAAGTATAAGAAGAGGCTTGAGGGTCAGTTAGAGAACACACCAGAGTGATCAGTCATTCTCTTTGCTAGAGCGGGGTTGCTAAGCAAAGTCGAATCAATGATCAGCAGTGAGTACTGGGTAGAGAGGCAGAGACACTTGGCGCATAGTTGCAGGAATCGCCCCCCCCCCCGCGGATCCTAAGCCGGAATCGCGACCCGTACGGAATCGTTCCGGAATCTCCAGGCGAAGCGCGATTCCGAAATTGAGGTGGCGCGATTCCTAGTTTTAAAAGCGATTCCTGCCATTTTAGGTGGCGTTGCCCCGGAATCGCGCTTCGGAAGGCGATTCGGGCAAGAGGTTGCGCCACGCAACCTGCCCGGAAGCGCACGCCACCCGCACGCCACCCGGGCGCAACCCGCACGCAACCCACGGGGCAGCAAATAAAGATAATTTCTTTTTAATTTCTTTTAAAATTTAACTTAACTAAGCATGAGGGGGTGGGTTAGGGTGAGTTTAGGGTGAGTTTAGGGTGACTTTAGAAAAGAATAAAGCCCCATTCTCTTCTCATTTTCTCACTTTGAGTTTATGAGAGTTGGAGAAGAGAAGAGAGGAGAGGAGAAGAGAAGAGAGGAAAGGAGAGGAGAAGAGAGGAGAGCTTGGAGGAGTGAAGAAGGAGGAGCTAGGAGAAGGAGGAGGAGCTTGGAGCAAGAGCTTGGAGGACTTCATCTACAAGAGCTAAAGAGGAAAGTTCAAAGCCCAAACTCCCTTGTTTTTTT